>MBAC02009973.1:0-11979 GCA_001712635.2 Nothophytophthora sp. Chile5
GTCTGTTCGTCCTCTTGCTGTGCGAAGTGGAAGGCTGCGATCTCCGGACACGTCTGGACCATCCGAGCGGCCACCGACGTTTTCCCGGAGCCGATCTGGCCGGTCACCCAGAACACTCGGCGACTGCCGAGCTCTGAGGACGTCGGCGACGAACTGGGCGATGCTGAAGTCTGGAGCCAGTGTTGGAGGCGGCCGAAGAGCCACTCGCGACCCACGAACCGCTCGGTGAGTTGGCTGATCTGTCGCTGGAAGGAGAACGGAGCCAGCAGCGAGAAGAGCCGAGTCTGCTGGCCTTCGTGGTCCAACGTGCCGCCTTCTAATGCAGCCACGAGCTGAGCTCTGCGGCTCTCGTAGCGGACGCGATTCAAGCTTGTTGAGCTGCCGTAGAGCAGACAGTCTGCCATGTCCAGCCACTGGATGCGGCAGATGGACAACGGGATCTCACATGGCCGCACCAACAGCGGCACGAAGCCCAGACCAGCAGCCATAGCAGCCGAGACGTCGTTCAAGCTCACGCCCCGTGGTCTCCCCACGCTCTCGGAGGTCAGCAACAGGATCAACTTGCCGTTCTTGTCCGCCGACGCCCATCGAAGCGCGTCTTCGTGGGTGTTCACAGTGGTGTGGACGTCCTCAAGACCCACCGGTTCTACTCCCGTGAGGCTACCATTAGCAGGAGGAGACGGCGACGGCAATGGGAACACGGAGAAGCCTGCGGCCGTGAGGTCGTCGTAGATCTGCTGGGCCAGCACGTAGCAAGAATCGTCATAGCTGAGCACGTAGCGCGTCTTTCGGGACGCAATCTCCACCTCCTGGTTGGTCTTGTCCTCCTTTAAGATACCATGGCGGTCACCAACGAAGGGAGAAGCTGGCGCAGACTTCTCTGACGTGAGGGTGGCTGGAGTTTCGCTGGTCTGCGGGCGTTTGATCGGTGAGACCGGGATCTCGAGCGTCAGGCTCTGCGTGTGAGAGACATCTTGGTTTATAGGTAGCGCGTCGAAGGAGAACGCGTGGCTGTGCGGAGAGAGCGAGGGCGAGGGCGACAGCAAGCGACGGACACTGTTGCCTCGAGGGGTCTCATGGTGCGACGTGTCGTAGCCAGGGAACAAGCCCAGGTTGGCCAATCCAGCCACCGCAGGGACCCCATAACTGGTCATCGAGTCGAACTACAACCACGCAAACACACCACACATCAGCTGCCAACAGCTCCACCTCCGTCACCCTCTTCTGCAGTCTCGTACCAGTTCTAGCAGAGCGTAGAGTCGCTCAGCTTTCCCACGGAAGCCCGGGCCATCCAGACAGCCACGCATGAGCTCTTGCCAAGCCGGACTCTCTGCTGCCAGCGTCAATTGCTCCGTCGAGCATGGTACGCAGTCTCGCAGGTCGAAAAACGGCAGCAAGGCCACGCAGGGCGGGGGTACACTGTCTGCCACCAGCACGGGGAAGATGCTGAGGCGCATGGCGGCGGCGCGCGCCACTTCGTTGAGGCAGTAACCGTCCGGCCGACGCAGCGCATGCGGCGTCATGATGAGGAGCACGCGGCCGTCCTGCTGCGCATCACGCACCCAGGCCAGCGCGCCGGCGATGCCGTCTTCCCAGTCCAAGCCTGCTGAAAGCCGCTCCGTGTCCACCCAGACCTTGTGACCTCGTTGTTGCACTGTAACACGACGTATCCAACGTGAATCGACCGGTTAAAGGGGTTCTGTGCGCTGGAGTGACGGCGACAACACGTACAGGCGGCCTTGAGGTGGAAGGCCAGCGCCTGGAAGCGGTCGTGGCCGTCTGCAACACACGGAAGAGCAGAAGACGGTGAGATCTCGAAGCAAGCGAGAGCTCCAGCAGTTTACATCTGTTACAACAGCAAGAAGGAGGGACGTACAGGACAGGAAGATCTTGAGCGGGGCGCTGGCGCTATAGCGCAACGTGTGGAGCGAGGCGCGCGCTTGAGGAGACGCCGCGCGCTCAGCGACATCGTAGTCGCCGCTGGTCGCCATGTCGCCGTTGTGTGTTGATGGGTCGGTATACCTGCAACTTCTGTAAAGTTTACGTGCGGAATTTGTTTTGCTTCTTGTAAAACGATCGCATCCAATCAGATCGTAGAGCAATCGTATTGTGAGCTGTGATTGGTTAAAATCTCCTTTGACAGGAACTTCAAGTTCCGCGACAAATGTTTACGCTGAAGTTTACAACGTCCTCCTTGACGTCACGCAACGCGTGACGCGTCATTGGATCGGACAAGCGGCTGAGATCGACACATCTCGATGGCACCTGCCCAATGCTGCGCTACCCCCGTCTTCCATTCTCCCTTCTGCTTCTCCTCATATCGTACAGCGCTTGTTCCCAAGTCTAGTTCCGCCCACCCTCGAAATGGCAATGATGGGTCCAACGGTCTCACTCGCCATGGCGGCGGGGGCTTTTCTCGAGCAGGTGGGCGCTGCCGGCACCTCCTGGATGGCTCAAGCGGTTTATTCAGGCGTCGATTGCATCGATACGCCCCATATCGCGAGTCTGGCAACCGTATCGAGCTGCGAGCCGGCCAATTGCACGTCGGTGGACATCAACAATGTTACGTGGACTGTAACAACGACCTGCAACCTCACGGACCGGTTCGCGTTCGCCGACGAGCTCTTCGGTGAGTTCGACTACCTCGTCGTTGAGGACTACGGTGGAGTCGACTGCGACTCCTTGTTACGGACCACAGTGTTACCGACCACGGGCTTGTGCGAACTCTCGGCGCTGGACGGCGGCTATGCGATCATCGTGGAGCTGTTCGCCAACGGATCGGCGACGATCGCCATGTACGACAACGACGTTTGCGATGGCGCTCCATATCACGACTTCGCATTGGACAACACTACGATCTCCAACGGTGAGTGCATCCAAGATTACTACAAGTTCTACTCCAGTGCCGGTGACAACAGCTCGACCTTCAGTAGTGGATCGAGCGACACCTCGGGCGACAACGGAGCCACTGCCGTCTACATCGTCATCCCGACACTCGCCGTTGGCTTCTTGATTGCAGCGTTGGTTTGGAGACGACACGTACGTCCCAAGGAGCCAAGCGACGACTCAACACACTGCGAAGTCGGCTATGAAGGCTACACATCGCAACCGAACGCCCCAAAGTCGACATTCATCAGTACAGGCACTGGCAGCTCTTACCAGCGAGAAGAACGAGCACAGCGGAGCCTCAGCTGCATGTGTGATGACGATATGATCGTCATGGCTCGAATCCCGCGCGAGAAGGTCTTTGTACAGCGACTCATCAGTCGTGGGGGCCACGGTGAGGTCTACTTCGGGTCCTTTAACGGCCGGCAAGTCGCCGTGAAGATGCTGCTCCCGGAGACCCGCAACGTCATCAAGCACGTGAACGACTTTCTGGCTGAGGTGAAGCTCACGGCAGCACTGGACCACCCTCGGATCGTGCAGTTCGTGGGCGTGGCCTGGGACTCGCTCTCCGACCTCTGCGTGCTCTCCGAGTACATGGAAGGTGGCGACTTGCGGGCATTGCTGGACTCGTACGAGGCTCAAAGTCACCCTGTCGGCTTCGACCACAGTAAGGCAACGATCGCGCTTCATGTGGCCCATGCGCTCACGTATCTGCACTCACTGGCGCCGTCGGTGCTTCACCGCGACCTCAAGTCCAAGAACATTCTGCTCAATGCAGAATTGGAAGCCAAACTCACGGACTTTGGTGTGTCAAGGGAGCGAGCAGACCACACTATGACCGGAGGAGTCGGCACGTCGCGGTGGATGGCACCCGAGGTGATGATGGGGGAGAGGTACGACGACAAGGCCGACATGTTCTCCTTCGGCGTCGTGCTCTCCGAGCTGGACGTGCACGTGCTGCCGTACTCCCACGTTAAGGGGGAGAGCGAGTCCGGTCGGAGGATGCCAGAGACGGCCATCTTGCAGCTGGTGGCACTGGGTCAGCTTCGTGTGAGCTTCTCCCTCGCTGGACCCGAGGCCATGGCGGCCTTGGGCTTGGCGTGCGTGGCGGTGGATCCAGCCGACCGACCCACGGCCGCAGAGGCACTATACAAACTGCACACGGTGTTGGCGCAGGGGCTCTAGTTGACCATATAAACATCCTATTGCTGCCATTTACTACGCATCGACGAACACCATTTGCTGTCTCTCATCTTCCTCTGCGTGCGTCTGCTGCTCTTTCTCCGGTTCTTCATCTCCCTCTTGCGGGTGGGTCTCCAGTTGTTCCTGAAGACGCAGCCGCTGCTCGAGCTTGCGTCGCGCAGCCACGAGTTGCCGTAGCTTGTCTCGTGCACCACGTAAGGTCTGCAACGTGTAGTGTGCCATGCGTTTGCGCATCTGGCGACTCATAGTCGGACTGGAAGGCAGAGATCGAGGCGAGACCATGCCAGGTTTCTGCAGCTCCCAGTGGGACGGTCGCGGGTCGAAGCGCACCACCACGGAGAACGCATTCGTCGACACTTCGTGGTGCATGAGCAAGCGCATGTACTTGAGGATACGCGCCGGTACGACCGAGTGGCCCTCAGCGTACGAGAGCACGTACACACCACTAGCACGGCCTTCATCCAGCAGCAGTGGACCCGAGGAGCCACTGGACGAGGACGACGCGGATCCCACGCCTCGAGGCGGGGACACTAGCTCCGGATGATGCCGTTGGAGCAGCTGGAGAGCCTCAGTGTCTTGGCCGTTGGCTCCAGGGGAAACCAAGCCGTCTGTACCACCAGAACCGACGCTAGGAGGAGCGTAAGGCGTAGTGATTGGCGTCTGAGACCCACCTCCCCACACGCCGATCCGCTGCAGCGTCCTGCGCAGGATGAGGTCGGCGTCGCCCACTTTATCCAGACTGCGCCACACGAGAGCGGCGGCTGGCGGAGGCAGCACCAGCGGGATCTTCTCCAGCACACGGTCGCGCATCTTGGACGCCGCATCCACCGAGTACGACAGCACCGTATTGCCGCTCGGACGTAGCGGACAGGCGTCGGAGCGATGCGCTCCCACGGCGTGACACACGCGACACAGATGCGCACTGGAGGAATGGGCCGCCTCCTTGCGGCAGAACGAGCAGAACCGCGTCGCGTTCTTCTCTGGACTGCGAGCCGGCGACGTGTCGTCCGCGTGCTTCTCGTAGCTGTCTGAAGTGTCCACTTCGAGCCGTTTGGGGCAGTTCTTGCTGCCGTGGTCTCCAACAGAGCCGCACAGTCGACAGCGATGCTCGTCCGAGGCATGTGGCCGCCAGGCATTGCAGTGAGAGCAGTGCTTGCGTTCTCGAAGCGACTCGGCCGGCGAGCCGATCCAGGGTACACGCGAAGAGGACGAAGCCGCCGAGGAAGTCAACGGACAGCTCTGACTGCGATGAGCGCCGTGAGTGCCGCACGTTCGACAGCGATGGCGTTCCGTCGCGTGCAGCCCCCAGGAGTTGCAGAGCGTGCAGAAGCGCGGGCCGTCTCCTCCATTATTGACAGCGCTGTTGCTGTTGCTGGCGGTGGAGGTCGACGTGATGGTCAGAGCTGTGCTGTGTGGACAGCTCCGACTGCGATGGTGGCCGGCCACTCCGCAGAGTCGACAGCGATGCTGTGCTGCTGTGTGGTCGCCATAGGCGGCGCAAAAGCGACAGAACTCCACGTCTTTGTCTGCCGCATTGTGGCGCACCATACGTGCACCAAACGGCGCCCCTCGACGCACTTTAGTGAGCACGTGCTTGACCATCCCGCCCGTGGAGGAGTCCAGGACGTCCACCAGCTCCAGGACGCGGAAGGGACTCAACGGACCAGGAGGGAACCGCGATGGCAGCGCCAAGGCGGAGGACGAAGCCGCAGGCACCAGCTGCTGCGCCAGACTGCTACGTCGCCGCTCCTCCTGGTCCACAGAGGCCAGGATCTCGTCCGTGATGGCGTCATTGGCCGCGTTGGCGATCTGTTCCTCCGTGGCCTTGGACAGCAGCAGCTCGTTGACGCTCACGACGCCCAACAGCTTCCGTACCAACGCCGAGCGCGCGTCCCCGACGTTGTGGCTCTTGAGCGTCAGCAGCTTCACCAGTTGGCGGATGCGGCCGCCGCTGGACGTTTGGAGCTCCTCGGCTTCGGCCTCGACCTCCGGCTCCGGCTGCTCGCGTCTGATCTCAGACGTCCCACGCTCGCCCGCCACGTCCGCGCCACCATCTAGACGAGGCGAGTGCTCGTGGAAGAGACTGCAGTCCTCGTCCTGACTCTCGTAGAAGTCGTCCGCTTCGTCGGAGGAGCTGCTGGCGTCGGCGTCGTCTTGGTCCTCTCGGCCCGAGTCCAGTGGGTCCGGGGGAGGCGGGAACAGCACTGGGGCCGGCGGCTCCGCCTGCTCCGCGAACACCAGCAGGCCCGAAGCGTCCAGCTCCGCCTCGCGCACGCGCGCGCGCGGGCCTGAGAACGTATCGAAGCTGATCATGACGGCGGCGCGTATTTTAGCCAATAAATAAGTGAGCAACCGAGGCCGGTGTCAGCGCGGTTTCTCCAGTAGGGGGCCCGAATAGTGGCCGGTCGCGATTTACCAGTGGTTTTTGGAGATGTTGTGATGCGGGGTTAGGGGACGAGTGTTGATGGACAGGTGGGTTTTGATGGCGAGACGGCGCAGATGGCGCAGATGCACGTGGTTGCTGGCTGACTGGAAGAGGACGGACACAAGCAGATGAACACGACGTCGCTTATCGCTTATCGCTTGTCGCTTGTCGCTTGAGGATGCAAGCAGCACCCGCAAGCTGGCTGGCTCCACGTTGCCGAAGGGAGCCCTGCGATCCGTCGACCAAGTTGCACCCTCCTTTGGCCGCTCCAACACGTGCGGGTTCGGATCAGTGGGTTGTTGCATAAAGTTGGAGCACGAGGCAACTCTTGTCAAGCCATGCGCGGCGACCAGGAGACCTCACCGCCACGCTGGCAGTCAGCACAGCTACGCTGATGGGCGTGTGCCAGCGGGAAGACCCGAACCAAGCAAGCGGGGAGCTCCGCTTCCTAAAACCACTCTGAAGTGGTTTTTGACACTCCAGGGCCAACACTCCTCCTTGAACCTGCGCAAGAGCTCATGGCAAGTTCGCCTTTAGCGCCGAGCTGTCTGCTCAGCTCCAAGCGAATCGTCAATGCCGTGTCGGCCGTGGTAAGTACCTGAAGCAAAGCACGACAAGGCCGATGACTACGGGGGAAGACAAGAGGGGACGCACGGTTGCTTATGCTCAAGTCCTTATGATCCGGACGCTAGGCGTTGCAAAGTGTCGTGTCTTCCTGTCGGAGTGGCCGGCCAGCCGCGCAGTCGCGAGCCCTTCTGGTCTCTCCCGATGGCAGGCCGGTGCTTGGTTGGTGGAGCTCTTCTCTTCTCTTGGGGGTAAATACTACATTCGAAAATTGATAATCGCGACGTCACCGCTGGACACGCACGCGGCGATCTGGTCGCCCTGCTTGTTCCAATTGACCTCGTAAATATCGCCATTTGCTTGATACGTCTTCACCAAAGCGCCATCCTGCAACAGACCCACCATTCCAGTCAGTCACACAAGCTGAAGCCACGCCAAGCGCTGCTCATACACACAACAGCCCACGAGCGTGCGTACCTTCAGTGACCAGACGTTGATCATCCCACCTACTGTTCCACTGGCCAAGAACTCGCCATCCGGACTATACGCCACGCCATACACTGGATACCTGCGATAGCCATCCAGTCACACACACCAACAGGGTCAGTAACAGCGGAGACCACACGGATCAACTAGTGCCACATACGCATGGGTGGCCACGTACTGGTGCTCAAAGGTTGTCCTGCACGTGCCCGACTCGACGTCCCACAGTTTCACGGTGCCGTCGAAGGACGCGCTCGCGAGCGTGAGCGGCCCGTTTGGCAGCGCCGTGCCCTGGCCCGTGCAGCTCCAGCGGAAGGTGTACACCTCCTTCTTGTGGTCTTCCAGACTGTGCACGAGCGCCGCAGCTGTTGCCGCGTCAGCTTGTGCTGCGTCTCCCTTCTTGTCGTTCTCGCCGCTATCCACCTCCATCGCGTCCACACTTACGCCATTCTTGCTCGCAGCTTGAGCCTTGGAAGGGTCCCAGATCTTCACCGAGTAGTCGTCCGAGCACGACGCCAGCAGCCGACCCGAAGGGTCCCACTTGACCGAGTTGATCCCATCCTTGTGGCCACGCAGGATCACGTCCGCCTGCGCTTCGCCCACCCGCGTGACACAGATCTTCCGGTCCGACGAGCACGTCGCGAAAGTGGTATCATCCTTCCACGAGGCGTCCAGGATCGGGTCGTCGTGCAGCTTTGTCTGCTGCCGCTTCGTCTCCGACGCAGCATCCCACACGACCACGGTCTTGTCGAAGCTTGCACTGAGGAGGAACTGGCTGGACTTGCTCCATCTCGTCGCGAACACCGGGCCGTTGTGGAACTGGAACATGTGCTTCATCTCGCCCTCGGTGTTCCAGATCCGCGTCTTGCCGTTGTATGTCCCCGACGCCAACAACGAACCGTCATGCTACAGCATTCCCAAAGCAAAGCCACCAGCGCCAGTTAGCCACCAAGAGAGAGAGAGAGAGAGAGAGAGAGAGAGAGGAGCCAAATGAAAACCAAGGCAAACGTACGTTCCACTCCAGCGTCGTGACGTCCTTGTGCGGGCCCGTGCCGTGGTGCAACACCCTGGCCACCGACGCCTTGGCGTTCTCCACTTTGTTCGGCAGCGACCAGATCCGCGCCGTGGAGTCGCTCGAGCCCGAGACTAATATATTGGCGGTCGGGTTCCAGGAACACGTGTACACCTCCTTCTCGTGCCCACTCAGCAGCACCAGCGCCGCCTTGTCTACTTTATCTACGCCGTTCACCTCGGTCACTGCATGTACACAAGACACAGAGAGACACCGAGCGTCAGATACGAGGCGCAAGGCCAAGGAATCTCCCCACATACGACCTGAATCCTTCTACGCATCCATACCCTTCGTGGCATCCACGGTATCGGGCGAGCCATCCCCCTTCCGCTTCCGTTTGTTGGACGCCTTGAACGATCTAGCACTACTGGACGCGGACTGCGCCACGCGGCAAATGTGCGGACTTAGCAGCGAGAAGTCGCCCTCGCACTCTCGCTCCGTGCCGTCCTACACACACCAAACCCAACACACGAGTCAGTCAGTCCGTGTGAGGATCCCAACGCGCGTCTCCCCGGTCTAATAGCGGCGTCTGCGTACCTCGTTGATATGCGCCTCGATGCCCACGTACTGCAGCCCCTTCTGCAAGAACGAGACCAGCGCTCCAGGCGGCAGATCCGTGCTGATCACGCTCGACTTGGCCAGTTGGCTCTCGTAAGCGAACGTGAACGCCGAGTGGAGGAAGCCTAATAACACCACACGAACCCACCAAACGCCTCTATCAGTGGCCGCTCCGTCCTGCAGACACAGTTGACAACCGCCACAGACACCTACCGGACTCCTGCAGGTAGCGGTAGACCAGGAAGTTCACCTCATCCGACGTAATCGCCATCGTTCTCGCCTTCGCTCCCTTCGCAAACAGGGGTCGAACGCCTGGCGTCGCAGTCCCCAAGTCCCCACCACACACGCAGATGGACGGAGCGATGTCGCCCCTCCCGCTTCGCGCTACGAACGAGTGGCTCTCCCCTCCGGACGCGGCGGGCGGCGGATCGCGCGGGTTGCCGATGGAATCTGCTTCCGCGCGGATGCTTCGCTATTACGCGCGGTTATAATAGTCAGTCGGTTGGGCCGCCTCCCCCCTTCGCCGCCCCGCGCTATGGAATAACCACCCACCTTCCCTGTTGATCGCCCAAAACCCGAACCGTCCGTGCGAAAAACCTCGCGGGGGAAAGGAAAAACCTTAAGGTTTTTCCACGTGTGTGGACGCGGGAGGCGGCGCGCAGCTCGAAGCCTTGCCCTTTCTCCATCTCCCCCTTCCCCTCCCTCCGCCACAAGATTGGGTGCCGTCTGGCCGCGTCATCGCCATTCGCCCCGCGATCGCCGATGGAGCGGCGCGGTGGATCTGTGAGGCAAATGGAGGCAAGGCGGAAGCGCTGGTTGGCCCAGTGGCCGAGTTTCATTGAAGGAGGAAGGGCCCCTGTTGCCCTTGGAGCGGCACGTGCAAGCTGCCTGATATCTGAACGCAGCGCGCTGGCTAGAGCTTCGTCAGCAGCGCCTGCGCTTCTTCCTGTGCGATCTCGTCCTCCTCGGTGGCCACGGGGATGGCGAGCGCCTTGTTGACCCAGTCCTTGGCGGCCGCGTAGTCCTTCTTCTTCTGGTGGACCTGCGCGATGAGCAGCGTGCGCTTCTTCCACGACTCGGGGGTCAGCGCTTCAGATTGCATCAGATAACGCAGCGCCTCGTCGTACGAGGACTCGGGCGGCGTGCCGAACAGCACGGCGGCCGCCTTGCGCTCCAGCCAGGAGAGATCGGCGATGGCGATGCACCAACGCCCCAGCAGGTAGTACGTGGTGGGGTTGTTGGGGTTCAGCTCGATGGCCTTCTCCCAGTGGCCCTTGATGATGTACGAGTTGGCGATCGACACCTTCGAGCCTTCGTAGTCGCCGATGGACGACAAGATGATGCCGTACCTGGCGCGCACAAACGGCATCCATCAGTCCATCATAGCTAATCTACGGGCCACTTGAGGCGGAGCTTCTTCTCCCTTACCAGTTGTGCACGGCGGCCACGTCTTTAGTGAGGTCCAGGCCCTTCTGGATGACGTCTCGGGCGTAGTACGTGAGCTCCTTCTTCTCGTCAGCGCTCGTGGCTATGAGGTTGGACACGTCGTAGGCGGCGCGCGTGAGGCGCCAGATCACAGCCACGTCCTCCGGATGAGCGGCGTGCATGTCGCGCAGCTTGGCGAGCAGCTCGCGGCGGTCGAAGGCGTTGTCGTTGTACAGTTCTTCCGCCTTGACGGCGTCGGCAGACTCCATGGTGAACTTGGAAGCGCAGGAAGTAGCGACCACTGCAAACGTCGACAGTGAAAGCAGCGCAAGCGATCGAGCAGCGGTCTCCCCACTACGAGAGGCGGGAGGAAACGATACAGCACTGAGATTGGCGAAGGTTCGCTGCTTAAGGAGCGAAGCCAACTGCTTCCGGACGGGAAACAAGCGCGTCGATCGATGCAGCTGCGCGGCGCCTGCAGTAGGAGAAGAAGAGACACGAGCACCACAAAGCAGCGCATTAATAGGGGGGAGGCGGCGAGCGCAGGAGCCCCCACTGTCAACGTACGTTGCAGCATGGAATCTGCCCGAGTGAGAGCGAGGATTCCGCGCGCGCGCATTGGATCTTCCGCCACTTCGTCTTCAAGCGGCCGTCTTTACTCAAACAAGGGACGGATCTCTTGACGTTTGTAAGGGTCTTGCTGAAACAAGGGACAACGGGCGTTTGGGTTCCGACGTGTGAAAGGGTCGTGATGTCATCGGCGGTTGGAACAGTTGAAGTCGCGAAGAAGCTCTGGCTGGACGGCCATCTTCAACCTCAGAATGCCGCCCCCGACCGTGAAGGGGACGCGCATGGCATCACTGGACCAGCAGAAGGACGCACGCAACGTAAAAGGATCTGTATGGGACGTTAGCCGTTGCTCTGGGTGCGGTATAACACTTGCTATGGGCGGGTCCAAGAGGAGGTATGAACGCTGCTGGGTGCCCTCACTGTCGGGCGACTCCCTCCCTGGCCAGCAGCTTCCCTTACTTCTTCTTGGTCTTGCCGTAGCGGTCCGCGTAGTACTCCTCCTCGGACTTCATCTTGCTCTCGAACTTCTTCTCGAAGCGCTCGCGGTTGTCGTTGATCCGCGCCACGATGTCGTTCACATCCAGCGTGCTGGGACTCGTGATGAGCTTGAAGATGCCGGCCTCCTGCGCAAACTTGTAGTGCTCCTCGATCGAGAACGCCGGCAGATGGTGCTGGTCGCGGTGCGAGCCGTGCACCACCGTCGACAGCTTCAGCGACGCCACCATCTCGGGCGTCACCTGCCACGGCGCGTCGATCAGCACGTCGTCCACGTACTTGCAGCCCAGCACACTCA
>MBAC02009980.1:0-12823 GCA_001712635.2 Nothophytophthora sp. Chile5
GCTGGCCGCCTGCTGCGCGCTGGCGCTCGGCTCGTCCTACACGTACCCGGAGTGCGCGGAGAACGGCACGGGCTGCTGCGACTTCGGCTCGGGCTCCATGAAGAACCGCGGCTACGTGATCGTGCAGATCTCGGGCGACGACATGGTGGTCACGTGCTCCAACACCGTTTTGCGCTGCTCGTGGGAGAACCCGAGCGTCACGGCCAACTACGAGGCCGCCTCCAACGTCACCTGCCCCGGTATGTCTCCTCCCCGCTCTCTCCTTGCCAAATCGTCGTCTAAATGCTAACTAACCATTCGGTCTGTGTGTGTTGTTATTGACAGACTTCACTACGCTCATGGAGTCGCGGTCGGAGTTCACGTACTTGGCCGGCGTCCCGGCCACCACGACGGCCGCGGATGACGAGTCGGGTGCTGGGACCGTGACGGCTGCCAGTATGTAATCGCCTCAACGGAGTGGCGTTGACCCTGCCTGCTCTTCCAACTCCATGTGCTTGTTCCTTCCAAGAGCGCGTCACGCCTCCTACCCACCGTGTCCTGTCAAGTTTCGAGTCCTGCTAACGTTAGAGAGCGTCTAAAATCTAAATCCCAACGAAATCCACCAGATTTAGCTTTTGACTTTCAGATTCTTTGCAAAACTTATGTTCAACACGACCTTCCTCAGGAAAAAACACTAAGGCAGTTAAATAGCAGACATGCCTAGCTCGAGAGCTTCCCTTGGCTCTCGAAGCCGGCAGATGGCGGACTCCGGTGCGGAGTGTTCATACCCATTGGTAGACTCGGTCGGCCGACTGCGGCGACTCCAGGTCGGCCAGCGTCAGGTGCTCCGACGACTCGGGGATGCTCGGGATGGGCTCCGTGAAGTCGCCGCTCATGGACGAGCGCCACGTCGACGACAGGCGATTGCCGTGCAGCGCGTCTTGGCCCACCAGCTTCGTCTTCTGTCTGGCCGAGCCGGTGGACGAAGAAGTCGACAGTGCCGAGACCGAGAGCCCCGGACCGGCAGACGCCGAGGCCCACGAGGTCGTGGGCTTGGGGACGTTCCCGTGGGAAGCGTTGGGTCGGGACCGAGCGCTGTCGTTGCTCTTGGTTCGACGGTCGCCGGAGTGGTTGCTGGCCACTCGAGTCGGCCGGGAAGGAGGCAGCGGCGGAGGCGCTCGGTGTGTCTTGGAGCTTTCTCGGACGGGCACAGGAGGCGGACTGGCTCGAGGCCCACTGCTGCCTGAGCCAGAGCTGGTGGTGCTTCTGGAACTGCCACTGCTGCTGCTACTGCCGCTGCTGTTGTTGTTCTCGGAAGCAGCTGGCTCGCGCTTCTGCTCGGTACTGACTCCGTTGCTGTTGCTGAGGTTGGTACTGCTGGGTTTGCTGGTGGCGAGGAACGAGCCGTTCGTGCCGTCGAAGAGGGAGGCGCGTAGCTCGTTGCTCATGTCTTGAGCCGGGTCGTACGAGGCCTTCCGGTCCGCTTTGTACAGCAGTGAGCGTCGCAAGCTCCCGCTCTTGCGTCCGCCGGGGCCCTGGCTCTTGCTCAGACTGCTACTGGATGCGTCAGACCGAGCACCTCGACTCGCGCCCAAGCCCACACTCGCACTCAAGTCCGTTTGCAGACTCTTCTTGCCTCCTCCCAACACGCGACGCAGTCCAATGACGCTCTTGGCCAGCGGCTTCGTGTCGTCCTCGCTCGAGTCGTAGCCGTCGTCGACGCGCGTCCGACCGGCGGAGCGAGTCTTGCTCTCCTGAGGCTTCTGCTTGACATCCTGCAGTGGATTCGGCGGCAACTCCCCTGCGGCTTCGGCCGTGGCGTACAAGATGGAGTCGCGCTGCTTGCTGTAGCTGCGGGTGAAGCGCGTGAGGTAGTGCAGTGTGCCGCCCAAGCCTGAGGCGAGCGACGACAACTTGGAGACCCTCGTGCGGTCCAGCAGCCGTTCATTGCGCTCAAAGCACAGGCCGCAGAGTCGCCAGTTCTGGAACGTGGTGGTCGTGAGGCACGAGGAACACACGAACAGGCCGCACACTGTGCACAAGTGGTGCTTCTTGCGGGCGAAGAAGCCTAATGCGCGCTGACAGGTCTGGCATTTGCGCTCTCGACTCGACCGCGACGACAACAACCCGAACTTGGAAGCCGACGTCCCTGTGGAAGCGGCGACGGCGAGTTCCCCGCCGTTGGCCGTGGAGTAGCTCTCGATGAGTTGGCGGTACCGGATGGCCAGACTGAAGGCGTCGTGCAGACTGGAGAAGGCGCCGTAGAACGGCTCGGCGCACTTGGTGAGCTCCACGTCCAGCCAGAGCTGCATCTTGAGGATGCCGCGGTGGCTGGTCTCGGCCAGCACGAGCAGCAGCGCGTGGATAGCGCCACGATGGACCTGCAGATGCGCGTGGTGGCTGTTGGCGCTGCGCATCTCGAACTCGCGCTCGGGTGCGTCCACGGTGCGCAGCACTTTGAACACGAACTTGGCGCCGGAGGTCGGATGCACTCCCTTGCCTGCCGTCTCCAACAGCAGGAACTCCTCGGCATGGCGGTCGTCCATGAGCGACCGGTACTTGACGTGTTTGAGTCCCACGTAGTTGTACGGCGTCTCCTTCGTACGCGGCACTAGCGAGTCCAGAACACGCGCGTCCAGTAGCAAGTCGGGTCCGAACAGTGCGCTCTCCACGCGTCGGTAGCTGCTCGTGTCGTCGGCGTGGAGCGCCCGCGTGGCGTCCTCCAACGTCCCCATGACGGCCTGGCAGTTCGTAGCTGTAGAGCGACGGCGGCCGCCGCAGTCGCGCGTGTGCACGAAGGCGTCCACGTTAATGGGCGGTCGCGCCGTGGACCGCTCCCAGCGGGAAGACACGGACGGCGACGCCGTGCGGCTAAAGTAGTTGTGCTGCAGGATGTGCGCCACCTGCGTCTCGTTGGCCTGTAGCAGCTCCTGTGTGCTCGCCTCGGCGGCCGTGGGGAGCCGCATGACGCGTGCTGAAGGCGGATGGAGGCCGCTTTACGACGAAGAAACGCGGCCGAAGCCTGAGGGGGGGAGCGCTCGCTTCCTGTTTTGGTGATTGATAGCGCGGGCGTCCGGCGGGTGGAAGCAGCGACGCAAGCGCAAATGAAAGACAGGGAGCGGCGGCGAGCGTCTGCGTGCCGTTGTGGGGTGGACGATCGAGTGAGCGCCAGCCGCAGCGAGCGAGGCGACAAGGCGGAATGAGGGCGGAGCTGCTGGGCTTTGCGCATGCCCATCGACCCAGCTGCTGGCAGGAATGGACTGGCACGGCTTTGACAAAGGTTGGTGGTTTCCAGGATCTGAGAACGGATATTTGGGAGAAACTGTGAAATAAAGTAATTATTCATTCCGTGTGGAAGGGTATGACAAGCGGAAAGCAGCATCGACTGGACTGGGGTTTGTGAATACTGTGACATTAGATATTCAGAGTCAATTGCGTATGAACGCGATCTGACAGGTTTTAGAAATTGGAAACGTCAGAGGTACGGAGGTCACGAGCACACGACTGTCCGGGCGACAGAACAACAAGCGACCACAACAGCACACCCCAACCCCTTTACACATTTCCGCCCCAAAAAGTCGAGAACTTCGAAAATAAAAAAGACCGTCAATATTATCACTTGCCGAATTCGGGGGGCATTCCGGTTTTCCATAGAGCGCAAATGCGCATACCCGGTTACGTCGAATCACAAACCGCCTGATTTCGAAAGATTCAACACTTGACCAAACAGCCAAGAGGTCCGTTTCCCAAACAGTGCGCCGTGTCATATCGAGCGGGCGCTATGGACGGTGGCATCCAAGCGCTCCTTGCCCACGCTCCTGTTGGACTGCGCGGGCGAGTCTGCCTGCAGCCTCTGCAGTCGTATCCCACTGCTCCACCGTCGAAGCGCGATGCATGGGTGATCGCCACCCGCAGGTGCAAGGGCGCGCGTTAGAAGCGTGTGGGGACGTCCGGGTGGAGGTTGTAGCGACACGCACCAGCGATCCGTCGGCCACTCCAGTTGAGTCGGGAGGCTGTCGACACCTCCCTTACGATGCAGGCGGCTGCCTGGACATCGCCAGATGGTCACGTTCCTTCGGTTCTGGCACGTGAATCCGTGTCGTGCTGATGAGACTCTCGGCTTATTGTGATCCGCTCTAATAGAAATACCGAACAGTGGTCGTTCGAGGAAGCCATGCACGGGGAGGTGGTACTCAGTCCAGTGGCTTCTAGCGACGAAAGGAGCGGCCCGGCGCCGTATCAAGCTGTTATCTTATTCCCCATGAAGTGCGAGGGCTTTGCTTGGATTCCACGCCCTATCTCTCGATCGCGTCAACGCCGCATCTGGAAGTTGGCGGAGCGGCTGGCCTGGCGGACAGATGCGAAGGGCGTCACGAGCGGCGGCCTATCCCTTACCGTTTTCTAGCAGCCGCACATCGCATTCCCGCAGTCCACAGTCCGTGGGCCACCTGGCGCGGACGCTCTCGGACGAAGACGCCCGAGACTTGTCGACGCGACCGCTGTTTCCGCCGCAGAGGATGCGCGGTGCCTTTGCACCGGGGCAAAGCGCAGCATCGGCAGTGGGATAATATCCACCCGTGGGATTATCCACCACGAAAGCTCCACCTTGTTTTGGCACTTGCATAAACCGGGAAGCTTCAAATATACCGGTGTCATACCGGTAATACTACGAAGGAAGTTAACTTCTGTGTTGTAACGCGCTTTTGCAGTTAACAGGGAAGCTGGTTGCTTCAACTTGAAGTCTTCAACACAATCGTCTAGCCTTCCTCCTCCTCGGCCGACCAGTCCGTCGGCAGCTCGTCTGGCTGCTTGCGCAGCATCTGGAGACTCATGCTGTGCAGCCGACGGGCGTCGTATCGCTCGGCAAAGTCTTCGCACGCCCGCAGAGAGTCCACGTCCAGCTGCGGCAGCAGATTCACGAGCTGCAGCTCGCAGCGACTGGCCAGCACCGTGAGGCCCAGCAGACTGGCGCCCACGTACAGGTCCATCATCTCGCTGGGCTCAAGTCGCGCACTCAGCAGCTCGAAGCAGCCGGTGTAGATCCAGAGCAAGAGCCCCTTGAACGCCTCCAGAGACACGCCGTCGCGGTGCATGTAGTGCAGCGGGATCTCGTGGACCGAGGCGCCCGAGCCATTGACAGCAAAGGCGGAAGAGGCGACGGCCTCGCGACCTTCGCTGAAGCCGCCCATGAACATGGTGCGGAAGTATTCCACCTGCGAAAGCACTGCCTTGTGCGCTGGCAGCCGCTCAAACGTATCGCCTTCGGGTCCTTCGGGCGCGTTGTCCGCGTCAACAGGCCAGAGGAACACCACGTCCGCGTCTTCGGGAGACAGCACCATGGTCTTCATGTCGTCGCCAAACTGCTGTGCGTCTGAACTGGCCGGCGCCATCCCAGCCAGCGTTTGCCCCGCGTGGCGTAGTGGTGGAGCCATCAGTCGTTCTCTGCGCCAGGTATCCAGACACTGGAGGAAGAGGGCGTCGCAGCAGACACGCTCTGCGAACTGCCCCAGAGTCTTGCGCTTGTGGCTTGCCACCTCCAGTCGATTGGTGTACAAGAACACCAAGAAGGCACGGAAGACCTGCGCATCCACGTCCTGGAACTCGTCCACAGTCACCACTCTCCGCTGCTCGTCCGCCTCGGGCTTCTGAACCTCTTGCGCGGCATTCTCCAGCACGCGAAGCAAGCCCTTGAGGTAGCTACTACGCGCGCACACAACCACGCGATGGCCTTTGATGCGCTCCTGCCGCTTGCCGCCTACGACGAACTCGAGGTCGGCAAAGTCGCCATTTGACAGCACGCGATCGTACCGAAGCGAGTAATGCGCGCCTCGAGGTCGCACGGCCACTGCGCAGTGGTTGGAGCCGGCACTAACGGCCACCGCCACGTTGTCCTTGAGTCCGAAGACGCGCTGCGGATTCACCGAGTGCTGGTACTTGCCGTTGCCCAGGATACCGAAGGCGTTCCAGCCCCAGGACATCACGGATCCGTCGCGCGTAAGTGCGAATGTCGAGTGGGAGCTACAGCACACGCGCGCCACTTGGACATGCGGATCATCGGCCAGCGCCTGCTGCACCCGCGGGAAGAAGTAGTGCGCGTTCTGCTGCAGGTCGTAGAAGGTCTCGCCGGCGCCGTGTTGGCCGTACTCGCTGTGGCCCCACGAGTACACCTTCCCGTCGTCCGTGACCGCCACGCTGTGGTGGCTTCCGGCCGCGATTGACACGGCAGGACGCACCAGTTTGACCTCCTTGGGCAGCCACGAGATGCTCGTGCCGGAGCCCAATTGGCCCAACACGCCGAGGCCCCAGGAGAAGCACACGCCGGAACGGGACGTGGGCTCCTCGTCCGAGACCGGAGACTCCGACTCGATCAATCTGGAGCAAGCCAGCGAGTGCTGCTGACCGCAGGCGATCTGCTCGATCACGTAGCCGCTGAGCGCTTCGATGCGTCGGAAGTCCGCCGAATTGCGACGCGAGCCCAGCCCCAACTGGCCGTTGTCGTTGTACCCGCAACTGAACACGGCGCCGTCGTTCGTCGTGGCCAGGGAATGCGCGAATCCCGCGGCAATGTTGGTCACCACGAGCTTCGCCAGCGAGCCGACACATAGTCGAGGAGTCATGCACGGCGCGCGAATGGTCTGCACCTTGACGTTCTCGTCGTCCAGGTCCCCGGCGTCTTCGTAGACCTGCATGGAGTCGCGCATCAGTCGCGCCATGATGTTGTCGTTCATGTGGTTGCGCAGATCGGTGCGCGGCCGTGCGCGCTGCGCGCGTCGCAACTCCTCGTTGTCCATGCCGGCCAGCGACACTGTGGCGCGGTTCGAGGCGTCGTCGAGGTCGCCCTCCGTCAGCGCGTCCTGCAGCACCTGGCTGACGGGCAGCAGCCCCCACATGAACACGTCGCCCGAGATGGTGAGCGCCACCGAGTGCGACTCGCCGCACGAGATCTTGGTCACCAGCTGGTCGGCCAGCGCGCCGCCCACGCGGCGAGGAAGCGGCACCTCGCTGGTCACGCCGGCCACGTCACCCAGCCCCAGCTGGCCTTCCTTGCCGCGGCCCCAGGCGAAGACCTGGCCGAACTCGTTGAGCGCCAGACTGTGCCGCTCGCCCGCCGAGAAGTCCACGATCACCTCACCCCGCAACGCTTCCACCCGGCGCTGCGTATCGGAATGATTGCAAAGCACAAGACGGCAGTGAGCAGGAGGTTGGCAGAGATCTACAGCAGCAAGGCGCCGCACTCGTTGCTCGTACCAGCTCGAAGACCTCCTTGTCCGCGATGTCCAGCCCCAGCTGCTGCGCGTTGTTGTGGCCCCACACGTACAGCGCCATGCTCGCAGGCAGCTCGAGAAGAATGGAGGAATGGAGCTCTTCGCGGAGAAGGACGAGCTTCTGATGGGTTGTGGATTGACACACGCGAGGTAAACTACATACATTCGGGTGACAATGCCGACTGGACGGGTCAGTTGTGAAGAGCGAGGCGCGTAAAATATTTGTTGACGAATTCTATCGCTCCCTGAATGAAGGTCTCGAAGTGGCAGTTGCATCGGGAGAGGAATTTGTACTTAACAAAGTGTGCCACTTCAGAGATCGATATCCTTGAAGACTGTATGCACTTATCTTCCAGTCCCACTCCAATTTATATGTTAGAAAAACTGGCTAATTTTTAGAATGAAAGTTTGTTGAGTATATATATATATTCCTATCGCACTTCAAGGGACACCTTGAAGTGCTTTCGACACAGCAGGCGGATGCGGATCTGCTCTCTGCTCACTGCTGCAGTCCGTTCGGTGGATATGGAGACTGAAGCTGGTCATTCTCAAGTTCGTTGGCGTGTCTTCAGCGCGTATCGAAATGGTTACTGGAAGGATCAGAAGAGCCGCTCGTCGCAGCCACTCCTGGGCCACCCACCACGATCAGGAAGGTTCGGGTGCTCCAGTATCAGCGCTGCTGAGACCACTAGCACACGAAGATATCTCGCTCCGTGCTCTTGATGATCCCCCCACAATAGCAACCCTCCAAGAGATGGCCGCCCCACCATTCACCTGTCGAAGCCTGACCGTCCGTCTCCCAGAGGTCTGTAGCAAGAGGAAGAAGGAAACAGCAGACGCACGTTGTCTAGAAGAGATCTGGATCGGACATTGCATCGCTGCGTCAGGCTGAGAGAGAACACGCTTCTGTGATGGCATCTGCACCGTATCCCTGGTTGCCTGTAACAGAGTAACGCAACTCTCAACACGCCCAGCACAGGTTGCATCCACTCGCGGCAACCTCTGGTCATCTGCGGAGGCGACAAACCACCACCACCTGCTCATAGCCCGTGATCGCCCGAGCAGCAGCAAGTAGCCTAAGTGATTGCTCTTCCGGACGTTGCAATACACCCACCGCCTCATAGTGAGCCTCATCCGCCGGTTTTCTCTTCCAGCACATCGCAATTCCCCTCCAAGTGCACGCATCCGATCGCTCTTCATCCACCTTAGCCGGTGGCAAGATGTTTGTACCGCTTCACCTCGCATCTTGGCTCAATGGAACGCTGAACGTCGTCTTCACGACCGCCTTCTTGGCCTTGGGCGCGTTGCTCATTGCATGGAAACTCGTCACCTCCCGCAGTTTCAACTGTGAGAAGCGAGAACTGCATCGTCCGGCGTCGACGCTGCCCCTACTGGGGAATGCTCTCGACCTCCTGTGGTTTCAGAAACACCGTCTTCACGATTGGATCACGGAGCAGAGCGAGGCGAGTGGAGGCGAACCCTGGCTGTTGAGTATGGTGGGCCAGCTCCCCAGAGTGGTGGTAACGTCCCCCGAGGCCTACGAAGATGTCTTCAAGACGCAGTTCGATGTGTTCGTCCGCGGTCCGGGTGAAATGGCGCAGGATATCCTGGGCGGAGGCATCTTCAACGCCGACGACGACAAATGGCAACACCAGCGACGCGTCACCAGCCACCTCTTCTCCATGCAGATGCTGAAAGACTGCATGCACGCCGTGGTCTGCGAGAAGTCCGTAAAGCTGCGCGACGTACTGGCCGATTGCGCCAGTCAAGGCACCACTGTGAGTATGAAGTCGCTGTTGTCCAAGTTCGCATGCGACGTGTTCGCGAAGATCGGCTTCGGTGTGGAGCTCAACGGTCTGGATGAACCTGTGGACGCGGAGAAGCCGCACCCTCTGGACATTGCACTGGAGGTGATCCAGGTCCGACTGCAAAGTCCCGGGTGGCTCTGGAAACTTCGCCGCTTCCTGAACGTCGGTACGGAGCGACAATTGCGGGAAAGTATGCACGAAGTGCACGCCACAGTGCAAGAGATCATGGCCAAGTCATTAGCTGACAGACAACGAGCCACGGAGCAAGGTTCCACACCAACTCCCGTCCAGAGAGACCTCATGACTCTGATGCTGCAGTCCAACGAGATCACCGACGCCCGAGAGATCCGAGACGCCGCCGCGAACTTCTATGCTGCTGGGAAAGACACCACGTCCTTCAGTCTGTCGTGGTTCATCGTGATGGTGAACCGCCATCCTCGTGTGCTCTGCAAGATCCGCGAAGAGCTACGTACCGTGGTCCCGCAGCTGTTCACCCGCGAGTTGGACACTCCAACGCTTGAGCATCTCCAGAGCTTGACGTACTTGGAGGCCGCCTTGAAGGAGAGTCTGCGTCTCTACTCTCTGGCAGTCTACCGCCTCGCGAATCGCGACACGACGCTCAGTGACGGCACCTTCGTCCCCAAGGGATCGCGCGTCATTTTCTCCATGTATGCGAGTGCGAGGATGACGAGCGTCTGGGGCCCTGACGCTGCAGAGTACAAGCCGGAGCGGTGGATCGATGCGGAAACCGGCAAGATGAAGACCATGTCGCCGTTCCAGTTCGTCTCGTTCAGCGCTGGGCCCCGCAAATGCATTGGCTGGCGCTTGGCGATGATGGAGATGCTGACTGTGCTGGCGGTGATCTTCAGTCAATTTAGCGTCGAGACGGTGGAGGACCCTTTCGCCATCACCTATGACTTCTCGCTCGTCCTGTCAGTCAAGGGCCCCATGCCGGTCCGCGTTCGCGCGCTGCCGCCGCACTTCGCGTAAGCTGTCAACCTCCATATGGCTACACTCTCTCGCTACATGGCTACATGCTAGCGATCCAGGTTTTGACGAGAATGCGTCGTTCCTCACCTTCTTCTGATAGCACCCAATCTTCTGTGTCTAAAACCCAATGTTCTGGCTGGGTCCTTCCAGAAATTGTTCCAGTTCGACCCGTTTTGGGTCAGGACCCGCTCCTGGAAGTTTCCGGTTCTGGAACTTTTTGAGTGGCTCCTTCGGCAATCCGCCCAATCCGGAATAGCAATGGCCAAGAAGAAGAGCGGAGGCGGCGGCAAGGCCGACAAGGCGCTGGCCAAGGCGCAGCGCGTGGAGGCCAAGAAGGCCAAGCAGTCGCAGAAGGGCGCCAAGAAGGACCGCAAGGCGCTGGGCGACGAGGAGGAGGACATCGAGCTCATCCTGCAGGAGTTCCTCAAGAAGGACGCGCTCAAGACGCAGGTCACGGTGGAGCCATCGTCGCAGCCGTCGCCTCGCGCCAACTTCACGCTGTCGGCGCTGCCGTCGGGCGAGATGCTGCTCTTCGGCGGCGAGTACTTCGACGGCGACGTCAACGTCTGCTTCAACGACGTCTTCAAGTGGAATCTGGACGTCGGACCGGCCGGCGAAGGCGGCGAAGCCGAGGCTGCGGCGCCGGCAGCCAGCGACTCCGAGGCGCTGCGAGACGCGGCCTGGAAGGCCATCTCGTCTCCGAACTCGCCGCCGCCGCGCTGCAGCCACCAATCTGCCGTCTTCCGCGACCACTTGTACGTGTTTGGCGGCGAATTCGCCACCGCCGACCAGTTCCACCACTACCGGGTGCGTCCTCTCTGTCTGTTGCCCTCTGCATCCTCAACCTGCTGGCTGCGTCTTGGCTAACGGATCGTTCGCTCTCTGCTGCAGGATCTGTGGCGGCTGGACCTGAAGACCAACGCGTGGGAAGAGCTGGAGGTGAAGGGCGGGCCATCGCCTCGGAGCGGCCATCGGATGGTGGTCTGGCGCAACTACCTCGTGGTGTTCGGCGGCTTCTACGAGGCGGCGCGTGAGACCAAGTACGTTCCATCGAGCGGAGACTGGCGACTTTGGATGGTTTGCTCACTCTCTGGCTGTCTCTCGTGTCCTGCAGATGGTTCAACGACCTGTATCTGTTCAATCTGGCGGAGCTCAAGTGGCAGAAGGTGACGTATCCGCCTCACAAGCAGGCGCCAGCAGCACGTAGCGGCTGCCAACTAGCAGTGCACCCGTCGAAAGACCTCGTGTTCGTCTACGGCGGCTACGCGAAGGTGAAGAACGTGGGCGAGAAGTCGGAAGGCAAGGTGTACGCGGACTTGTGGGCGTTGAATCTGGCTCCGGTGCTCAAGCGCCAAGCCCCGACTTGGGAGAAGCTCTCGCGCAAGGGCCAGGCCCCGAGTCCGCGAAGCGGAGCCGCCGTGACGGTCCACAAGCAGCGCTTCATTCTGTTCGGCGGCGTCTTCGACGAGGAGAAGCGTCGTCACGCCATGCAGTCCACGTTCTTCAACGACTTGTACGTGTACGACATGGATCGCCGCCGCTGGTTCGAGTTTAAGCTGCGCGGGAAGAAGAGCACGGACGGCAAACGTCGACGCAAGAAGAAGCCGAAGACGCTGGAGGACGGGAACGGCGAGGAGGACAGCGAGGAGGAGGAGGAGGAGGACCAGGTGGACGACTTTGACGCCATGTTGGACAAGCAGTTCGGGTACGTGGACGAAGACGGCAACATCGTGTACATCGAGGATCCGGACGAAGAGGAGGAGGAGGAAACCAAGGAAGGTGAGGACGGTGACGTGGCTCCAGCGCCAGTGCAAGAGGCTGTGGTGTTTGAGGAGGAGGAGACGAAGGACGAGGAGCGGGACGAGGACAAGGCAGAGCCCGAGGAAGAGAGCAAGGAGCAGGAGCAGGAGGAGGAGCAGGAGGAGGAGCAGGAGGTGGTGCTGGCTGCTCCGTGTCCGCGGATCAACCCGTCGCTCATGATCCGCGGGAGCACGTTGTACGTGTACGGCGGCGTGGTGGAGGACGGCGACCGCGAGATCACGCTGGACGACTGCTGGTCGCTGGATCTGAAGCGGCTGGACGAGTGGAAGCAGCTGCTGGCGGGGACGATGGACCAGCAGGAGTGGAAGGGCGAGGTGAGCGAGACGGAGGGGTCCTCGGACGGCGACGACGACGACGACGACGAGGAGGAGGAGGAAGATGAGGAGGACGAGGGAGACGAGGACGAAGGAAGCATAAGGACGCGAGCGGTGGAAGCCAAGGCGGCGGCGGTGGAGCGCGCGGTGGAGATGCTGGCCCAGAAGGCGGAGGGCGGCGACGCTGAGGCGGCGGCCAAGAAGGAGAAGAAGAAGAAGGTCAAGAGCAAGAAGGACAACCACCGCCGCGCGATCCGCGCCGAGATGGAGAAGCTGCAGGAGCAGCTGGGGCTGGACGACATCGTGCGCACGCCGCAGATGGGCGAGAACCTGCGCGACTTCTTCGCGCGCACCGACGCGACGTGGGCCTCGGAGGTCATGGCGCGCCCCAGCACGGCCGAGCGCCAGCTGAGCATCAAGGAGATCAAGCGCGAGGGCTTCGCGCTGGCCGAAGCGCGCTACAACGAGCTGCTGCCAGGTAAAGCACGAAGTTGTGGGGTCTGTCTGTGGTCTGAGCTGTCTGCTAACCGCTGCTGCTGCTGTTGTGGCAGTGCTGGAGCGGCTGAACGCGCTGGAGATCGAGCAGAAGGAGGCCGAGGAGCTGCATCAGCTCAAGAAGAAGAGCAGCAAGGAGAAGAGTCGACGG
>MBAC02009983.1:0-12095 GCA_001712635.2 Nothophytophthora sp. Chile5
CGTCTCGCTGGACGAGCTGCAGCGCCGATTCCTCGTGCTGCGGAACTTCAACTGCCGACTGCAGACGTCGCTGGCCTTCATCGACTTCTCGGCGACAGATGAGCGCTCGCTGCTCGCGAGGGGCGCACGGGAACTGCGTGGTGTGGTGTTCCAGCACGTCAAGCTCGCGTGGTGGCTCGGCGTGCTCAAGGAGCAACAGGCGCCAGCGGCCGCGCGGCCGGAGATCGAGATCGATCGCCACCGCGCGCACGACGCACTGGAGCTCTCCGAGCGAGGCGACCCACGAGCCAGCGAGGCCGGGGAGCGCGACAGCGTGTTCGCGCAGGCCTTCGATCAGCTGCAGCCGCTCCAGCCAGCGCTACTGCGTGGCGCGGACCGTGCCTTCAAGTGCCAGTTCGTGGGCGAGTTCGGCGACGACTTCGGCGGGTTGTACCGCGAGTGTCTGGCACAACTGAGCTCCGAGCTGCAGACCCGCACGACGCTGCTGCCGGTGCTACGACCGTGTCCCAACGCGCTGCTGGGCACGGGCGAGAACCGCGAGCTCTTCGTGCCCAACGCCCAGCTACGCCTGCACCCTCGACGAGTGCAGATGGCCGAGTTCCTGGGCAAACTGACCGGCGTGGCCGTGCGCACCAAGACGCCGTTGGACCTGAACCTGCCGCCTGTGGTCTGGAAACTGCTGGTCGGACAGCAAGTGACGCGCCAGGACGTGGAGGCCATCCACCAGGGCTGCTTCCAAGTCGTGGACACCATCGCCAATCTGGCGGCGCACGGCATCACCGAATCCATGTTCGACGAGATCGTGGACGCTAACTTCACGGTGCTGTCGAGCACACGCGAGACGGTGGAGCTGGTGCCAGGAGGACGACACGTCCACGTGACGTGGGACGACCGCGAGGAGTACGCGCGTGCCGTGGAGACGTATCGACTGACGGAGTTCGCGCCGGTGTGCGGTGATATGGCTCGCGGCTTGGCCACGATCCTCCCGGCGCCGACGCTCGGACTCTTCTCGTGGCATGAGCTCCGCACGCTCGTGTGCGGCAAGGCCTCGGTGGATGTGGCGCTGCTGCGACGCCGAACGATCTACGGCGACGGCTGTCAGGCGACGGACCCACACGTCGCGTTCTTCTGGGACGTGCTGAACGACTTCAGCGACGAGCAGAAGTCCTCCTTCTTGCGGTTCGTCTGGTACGTATCGAGACCACGTCTCCACCCGTTGACTCTCTCTGATCTGCCGATTCACTCACTTTGCTTGGACTGGATCTTGCAGGGGCCGGTCGCGGCTACCGACACATGCGGCGGATTTCACGCAAGACTTCAAGATCTCGGGCCTCCCCAAGGCTGCGGGAAGAGCCGACATGTACCTGCCCATCGCGCATACCTGTACGTCTCAACCTGCTACTGAGCTTCTCGTTTGGTCGGCTGCTTGAAGCGAAGCGCTAACAACGTTGTGTCGATCTTGTAGGCTTCTTCTCCATCGACCTGCCGGCGTATTCCTGCCAAGAGGTCATGCGGGACAAGCTCGTGTACGCCATCACGCACTGCCAGTCCATCGACGCAGACAACACGACGGTGGCACAGCGCGCCGGCCAAGGCATCAACTGGACCAACGCGGCCGCTACAGCCACCGCCACGGCCACGGCCGCCGTCTCCAGCGTCATCGCCGGTCTGGCCTCCATCACTGGCGAGTAAAGCAAGCTGGTCAGTAGTGCCTTGTGTATATACGTGTGTGCATTCCACTACATCTCATTCATAGTTCAAGGGTTCTGCCTTCTTGTCGCCTTTCCGGCGAGTGATCCGAGGTGGCACGGCCCGCTGGAAGGCTCGACCCCAGTCGCCGTGATTGGCCACCTCGTTCAATATGATGAGCACCGAGTCCAGATTCAGGATGTGAGTGCGCACCGCTTCTCCAGTCTGTGCGAAGTGCTCTTGCAGTGGGAGCCGCGCCGTGCGGAGCCCTTGCGCAGTGGCCTTGGCCATCGTCTGGCCCTTGCGCACGGAGCGGTCGACGATGCCGCCGACGACGTAGACGCGCGTCGGATCCAGCACAGACAGCACGTCGTCCGCGTCAGGCGACAGGTACACGAGCTCCTCTGGGCGGTAGAGCAGCTCGACAGGTGCTTCATGTCTGATTATCTACAGAGCAGCAAGGCAATCAGGTCAACACATAGTGGGAGATCGTGGCGACGTGGTGGACGGACCTTCCAACTGGAGACGCCGTGCTGTCCACAGATTCCAGCGAGCTCTTGAGTGTAGGAAGAGAGGCGAAGAGACAGCAGCGTGTCCAGTGGACAGGCTTTGAGGTAGCCGTAGACACAGCCGAGCTGCTTCAGGAGACTGTGGCGCTCCTACAGCAAGTCAAGACGCGTCGTTGCAACATGATCGCCAGAGTTAGCCAGTGGCCAGGAGAAAGAGACCCAGAGGGAGCTCGAGAGGCTCTTTCAAGCCACGTACTCGAGACGTCTGCTCCAAGGCGAAGGACAAGTCCACCACCACGCGAACGCCGTGTGTCTGGCCCTCCTCGAGCTTTTGCTGCAATGCCAGCAACACAAACACATCCACAGAGATGACATGCCTTGAAGCAGGTCGGTCTCGCGTGCGATGCGTTCTGTACGTACGTATTGCTCGACGCGGCGCATGCGGATGCTCTCGCGCTGCTCTCTTCGCTGCTCTTCAGTCATTTCCACGCGTTGTAGAGCGAGCGCGTCGCCACGCGCCAGTTTCCTCGCCTGCAAGCGGACGTCTTGGCGCTCGCGGCGTCTCGAGCGCGTCGCCGCGCGTCGGCGCTGCGTGGAGCGATCTCTAGGACGCTCCTGGTGGTTCCGGCGTTGGTTCCAGCAGTGCACGCCATATGCAACGCCTACAGCGACTGTAGCAGCGCCGAAAGCCACCGCCGAGCGGCTGAACGCACGCATGAAGCCACCCATGACCATCAGGACGGGATGGATGATGGTGACGGTTGAAATGGACACATTCCATAGTGCGCACCTAAGCCGAACCTATGCAAGAATGCATCAGGATTGGTCGATATGTGGCCTAATGCAGATTTCAAGCGTTTGGATTGGTGGAAACAGCGGCTGGTGGCGGCGACACGTTCGGAAAGAAAGGCGGCGGGCATCGTCAGCACTCGACGATTCGCCGCGCGCGTTGCAGCCCCCGTGACGGCTGAGCGGCTCCTCCTCCGCTACCAGCAGCATTGCAATGACGCCCACTACGTCGTCTAAGGGCCGGAAGAAGCGGCGGCGCTCCGAGAGCTTCCACAGCGAGCAGGGGACGCAGCAACAGGCGAGTGCCGACCCTCGCGAGCGCCTGGCCGCCTTCCACGCGCGGATGTTCGAGCCGCAGCCAGCAGACGCCAGCGCGGCCTCGTCACGCGAGGAGATGCCTGTGCTGCAGTGGAAGGGCTCGACTGCTCTAGGCAAGAAGAGCAAGAAGCACAAGAAGAGAGCGGCCGCCGTCTTGGAGGAAGAGGGTGAGCCCGTGCCATTGGTCAAGTTCAAACAGGTCAAGAAGAAAGAGAAGAAGGAGGCAAGCGTGCTGTCTGTTGGCTTGAATGCGAAGCGGATGGTTCAGAAGGCAGTGACGCGTCCTGGGATGCCAAGCGTTGGGGTCTCAGGCTGGAAGAGCGGGAAGACTGACGACGTCACCCAACAGCAGGTCAACATCAACGGGAAGCAGAGCAAGAAGCTCAAGTGGCAGAACGAGAAGCAGTCGTCTGTCGCAGTTGGCACTGCAAAGAACAAGACGAGAACTCCGACGCAAGCTCCTCAGTGGCATTCGATGGCCCAGGACGCGAAGGACGAAGACGAAGGCGAGGATCCGCTGGAGCAGGCAATGGTTAGCGTCCAGAAGGAGCTTCTCACCGAAAAGGTCACCAAACCGAAGCACAAGAAGCACAAGCGCCGCGACAGGTCAGCGTCGGAGGCCGAAAAGGACGCGACGGCGACGGAAAAACCATCCGCTAGCAGGAAGGAAGGGGACAAGGTCGCTGGCGAGGTAGTTGCTGGCGGGGCAGGCGCTTCGGACGTAGCACAGGAGGCCACTGCGCCAGTTGAATCGTCCGCGAGTTTGTCAAAGACCCAACGGAAGAAGTCGAAGAAGCGGAAGAAGAAAGAAGTGACCTCGAAGGCGCAGGAGACCGGCCAGGCTGTGACGGAGGAGGCGAGCAGCAAGGTTCCTGAGATGTCTGCCGATGCTGTGACTGCCATAGAAGCGGCGTCCTCGAAGACTCACAGTCGTAATAAAACGAAGAAGAAGAGGAACAAGCAGGCGACCACCACGCCAACCGGCTTGTCGACGCCGTCTCTGACTGCTCAGCAAATCGATGAGGCAGCCACTCAAGCCAATCCCCCTGCTAATGCGATGGTAAAGCTTGCAGCACAGTCCCCGAAGAAGGCAGTGATTGCTGTGACGGCGGCGTTAACGGTAACGCCACTCGCGATCTCGCTGGCTGAAGACGCGAAGAAGGACACGGATATGTTCATGTCCGCAACGAGACCTGCGCGGTCGTCACCACCGTCCACCCGGCGCAAAGCGGCTCCGGTAACGTCCACAAACCCAAGCAGCATTGTCCACATCGCTGACGAATCCTCGTCCGAGAGTGAAGGGGACGCTGGTGCTGACGCTAGCGACGAAGAGGACGAGATGTCGCTGTTCTCGCGCCTGATCGACTCGGCGGCTCGGGAGCGATGGGAGCTGCTGGAGGTTGGACGGCTGGTGCGACTGTTTGCCGCCCAATGGAGCTTCAGACCCAGCAAGACGGCGCGGTTCTTGCGGGAAACGTGTCCCGAGCTGGTGAGTGTCGACTTCTTGGAAGGTCTGGGCGTGCACTTGTCGGCGAAGCAGCTTGTGGGCGTCTTTGAGCGTGGCTCGGGCAACTCGGGCGTGTTGATGAACAAGCTGGCGTCCGCCGTGGAGAATGGCCACGTCAGTGTCCGAGACCCGGACTTTGTATCGGCGCTGGAGCGCCGTATCGCACGCATCGAGACGAACGCCGAGGTGCTGGAGCTGCTGCACCCGCTGCTGGAGAGCCTGTCGACAGTCCGGGACGTGGGCTGCCTGCTCCGCCAGCTGTGCGAGCACTGGCAGCTGGAGCGCACGGCGGCGCTGGTGCAGCAAGTGCTGCTGACGAGCGTCTTCGACGATCTGGACGGCAACCAGGACGAGTTGTTGCGGGATCTGCCGCTGCTGAAGGGCCGCCTGGACTTCCCCAGCCGCCTGGATCAAGAGGACGCCGACGAGAACGGCAATCTGGTGGGGTTCCTGGCCAATGACGACAGCGATCTGGGCGGGGAAGACGAGGAATCGGATGCCGAACTGGCCGAGAGTGATAGTAACGAGGAGGAGGAGCCGTACGAGGGCGAGACCGATTCCGAGGAAGAGGCCGAGATTGCCAATCGACCTCGCGGTCGCAGTCGATTCATTGAGGAAGAAGCCGACGTGGGCGAGGAGGACGAGGAGCTGGAGGAGGAGGAGCACGATGACGACGAGATGCGATCAGAGGACTCGTCGTCTTCAGACAGCGACGACGAGGACAGTGGCAGGAAGGCGAGGCGCGCGAAGGTGCTGGGCGGAAAGAAGTACACACATTAGTAGACAAGGGACCTGTATGCTTGCCAATTGAATGGATGCATGTTCCCTTTTGATGCTCAGCAACGCAATAGCCGATCCATGGATGGTCTTGGTGTTGAACAGCTTGATGCAGACACATGACTCTTCCAGTATCTTGCAGCGACCTGCAGGGGTGCCTACCTCAGATTGCAATCCTGACTTACGACGACGACGACAGCAAGGCGTTAAGCATAGCCAGCACAGCGAAGATCAGTGCGACCCACATGTACGGCGCCATGCTGGTGCCGCCCTCCTGACTGCCCTTGGAGCTCTTCTTCTTCGAGTGCGCGATGGCAGCTACATGTGTCAACCAAATCAGTCCCAGGCCCAGGTAAGAACAGTCAAATGCTGTTTGAACACAGCAAGGAGAGAGCGAAACCACTTGGTGACAGGTGTGACGTACCGGCTCGTGCTGCTGCCGTGTTGTCCAGGACGTCCTCGTTAGTACGCGCCTTGCCTCGACGCCCGCTCTTCTTCGACGATTTGGCTGGCGGTTTGTCCTCGACGGGTTCCTCCGCGTCAATGGCCTGCTCGAACGTCTGCTGCGCAGTGAGGCCGTTCTTGTTGGCATCCGTCAGGAGGTCCGGGAAGGCGTTGGTCAGAGCCTCCGCGGCCGCCGTGGGCCAAGCGGCATCGGGATCGCAGTGCATCGCCTCCGAGTGCAGCGGCGTGTTCCCAAATGCGTTCTTGAGCGGCTTTGCCCCCTACAATCCATCCAAACAGTCAGCACAGGTATGCTATCGCGAGGCCTGACTGTCAAACAGACCTTGGAGATCAAGTACTCGATCAGCGCGAGTTGTTCACTGCCGTTCTTGATGCAGGTCCAGTGACTGCAAGCCGCATATCCAGCAACAATTAGTCAGGATGTCTCTAACGAGAGGCTGTAACCCAATAACCCGTTCGGGTTAAACGTACAGTGGCGTGTTGCCCTTGCCATCAGCCGCATTCACATTGGCGTGTCCTCTATCGACCAGCAACTGGACGATCTCGAGGTTCCCCTTGCCGACTGCAACGTGAAGCGCCGTCATCTTCTTGCTGTCCACCGCGTCCACCTTGGCCTTGGCCTTGAGCAGCAGCTCCAGCGACTCCAGCTCCTCGTATTCTGCAACATCACCCAATAACCCAGTTCTCTTGAGGTCATTCACACGCGTGGCAAAAAGGGACAATCAATCACGTACGTGCAGCCAGATGCAGGATGGTCTGGCCGGAAGAATCCTGGACACTTAGGTCGGGCTTGCCCTTGAGAAGCGCCGGGAAGAGCTCCTCGAAGCGTGGTGGCTGCTGCGCCAGACACAGCATCAAGGGCGTGAACTTGTTCTTCTTCTCCTGGAGGTTCAGCATGGCGCCATTGGCCACCAAGTGCTTCACGATCTCCAGCTGATCCTCCGCCACGGCCACGTGCAGAGCTGGTCATTAAGGGACAGCGTCAGCCTCCCCACTCCCCCATACTTAAGGCAGACGCTATCGCGTTGTGAGCGTACCGGATTCCCCCTTCTTGTTCTGGAAGTTCCAGTCGTTGCGCATCTCGACCACTTTCTCCAAGTTGCCATTGCCTGCCACACGCCACACGCGACGCACCCGGTCGACGCGTTAGTCAGCGGCTTCATCCACGGCTTGATATGCAGCTCGCCTCTGGGTGTAGACGCGCTTCTGCGGCGGCAGCGTCGGCATTACCTGCGGCTCGGAGTAGCTGCGCCATGTTTGCTCGATCGATCGCGTCCAAGAGTAAAACCCAATCGGGCAAAAAGGGTTCCAATAAAACCCATGACTATATTTTTTTGAGAGAAATGCAAAGCATCGGAAGTGGGTGTTGCAAAGATACAATGACACGGAAGTCTCAAACAATGTGAGCGAACTGAATGGAGCACTCGCAGTTCAAACCCAGACCAGAGCGCTTAAGTTGGTCGATCGAGGTTAACCGCCCCAAAAGATACCGTTGCAAAATGGGTGCTTGAAGTTCACGGCTGGAAATTGGAGTTTCAGTGGAATGTAACATCGTTCAACTATGTAATGGATGCCAGTCCTCCTGGCCCCCAGTTCTATGGCTACCTCTCTTCTCCCTAATTGACGCTACCCGATGACCCGAAGACAGCAGGACCAACGCGTCTGCAGCATCCGTGTGGCTTCCGTCGATCGTCCGTCCAGCCTGCCCTGCCCTGCTTTAGCAATTTCTGCCGGGGGATAAATTAAACCGCGTATGGTGTTTCGAAGCGCAGCACACGCGCACACTCACTCACTCAATCTCACACAAAACATGAAGATCCGTCAATCGATCCGTGAGTCAGTGCTTGAGCTCGTGCGCGTACTCCATGACATGGTGCGTCGCGTCCTGCTCCTCGGACGTCCACAGCACCGAGGCGGGAAAGGCGGCAGCAGATGAAGAGTTGGACGGCGTGAGATGGGGGGAAGGGAACTTGGGGGCCACCGGAATGTCCGCCCCGACAGGCGTGGACGAATCCACCGCTCCCATGGAAAGATGTACCACTGGGGCCACCACGACACGTGCGTTGTTCACCGCCGGCGGAGGCGACGAGGAGGCGGCCGACGGGCTTTGCAGGTCCAACTTCATGCTGGACACGGCGGGCGCCATGCGGGCATCCCGCTCGACGTCGTGGAACATGTCCTCCGTGCTGGACAGGATCTGCAGTAGGCTCGGGTAGCTCGAGAACGACGACAGGTTCACTTTACGCCGCATGTACTTGGAGCGCGTGTTGTAGCCCGTCATCTTGTCGTGCTTCTTCAAGATCTTGGAGAAGCCTTGGTAGTTCATGACGGCGAAGTTTTCGAGGCGGATGCACTCGCGGTAAAAGTGCACGAAAGCGAACATCAGTCGCTGGGCTTCGAAGGCTTCGATCTTCTCTCTTTTCTAACGAAAGGGGGTTGCACAAAGCAGCAACACAGTCAGGGTTTGCGCGTCATCAACACCTGCAGTATCACACACATCTGCCATGCAGGAGCACCACCAACCTTGAGTGTTTTGAGCACGGAGCGCAGCTGCTGGTAGCGGAAGGAGCAGCGCTTCTCCTCAGCCGCGTAGAACAGCGAGATCTTCTTGAGCTCGGCCTGCAAGTCGCGGAAAAACGCCACCTCCAGCTCCGACTCCGCTGTGATTCGGCAACACGAGGCAACATCCATCCGCCGTCAGCATCTGTTGCTCGAACAGCCAGCCAGCCCAGTGGTCCAGTGCATCCCCAATCATCCCACGCACAGCAACTACTCACAGATATCGCGCTGCGTGGCGGCATGGTGCGCCGCGCGGGTCACGGCCTTGATGCGCTTCTTGAGGATCTTGTAGTTGAGCCAGAAGGGCGCCCACTCCGGGTTGCTCTGCAGGATCTCCTTCAGGAGCCCCTTGCCGAACTTCATCGCGGCTGCGTCGATCGGTCGGTTCTCTGGTCGCTTCGCTGCGTTTCCTGCGTCTGCCTGCGCTCGGCGTCCGAATGCACGTGATGCTCGCCCGTCCTATTTGGAAGTGATGGGGACTGCGCAAAGCTGGGCGGGCGAGGGAGGCCAGCCAATTGGCGAAGGGAGGGAGGGGGACGAGCGGCTGGCACGCGGGTGGTTCCTCGGGAAGGGGACGGGCGAAATGTTCCCCGATCTCGAATTTTGTGCTGGAGATTCCCAACATTTACGGCCGGCGCGCCAACCCGGGTGGAGAGCTATTTCGATGCGAGTGCGCCGGATTTGCTCTTGAGAGGGGCTCTTTGGCGTGATCGTTGCCTCTTTTTAGCTGCAGCTTTTCGGTCCGGCTGCCTGTCAATTCCATCTTCCACCTTTTAGGCGAGTGCTTCAACGTGCCTGTGGAGATTCAACAAATCAGACCTAGCCGCAAACGAGCTGCGAACCCTGCACAGCTCATTGGCTGAATTGTGCCACGAAATGCGATCGTATTCGTAAGGCAAGGTGCGAAGTCTTCATTCAAGACCATTACAAGGTGGTCGACATTGATGCGAACACCCAAACAAGCCCAGAATGCTGACACATCTACCCTGTTCTGGCATTTGGGTCGAGGTTTTGCGGATGTTGCACAACCGAACGCATTAACGCACAAAACAGCCATTCAGCCGTTCCGTCCCTCACCTTGAGATTCGGTGAGATTCGTTTACACCGCGCTGTGAAGAGGCGCAGTCGCCTGCGGTACAAAAGCGAGATAGAGCGCAGCGGCCAGCTGGCGGCCGAATCTTAGCTGTAAACTGCTCCGAGATTCCGCTTTGCCAAAATCAAACAGAGACGAGACAGAAAGCAGAACGAGAAAGAAATCAAAATGCAAAAAAGAGCCGAGACGCGAGTGACAGCGCGCGCATCATCGCTTGGGCCGTCAGCGGATTTCGTCTCCTTTGCTGAAAGCTTCGTTCTGCCCCGGCTCCGGTGCTGGACGTTGCAAACATGGCCGTCAGCCGCCTGGACCGAAAGCTGGGGGTCGCGTGCCTTCTGGGCCCAGTCGCTGACAACAAGCAGCGCTTTGCGAACCTTACCGGCATTTGCGCATGACTCACAATGTTGTGCACACGCCGTGAGGAATTCCTAGAAGTTCATGGCCAGTTGCACCTTGAATCCAAATTCCCTCCGTGAAGCGCCAGAACACAGTAGTCTCTCTAAAACATACCTCTCTTGCTTCTTTTGATCCGCAATTACGCCTGCGTGGTCATTATTGCAGCTCCGGGGACTACAGTTAGTACGTTCCATTGGAATGCCGCACTATTCGCTCTATCACAAGTTGCTCTGCTGTGTATCGCGTGCTTTGGGTCGCTGCCCCGATCAAGCTCCCGCTTGCTTGCCAGCATGCCTCACTTCTTTCACCCTCGTTTGAGCCGCATATCCCAAAGCGAAATCCACGCAGTTTCCACACAAAACGACCAATTGAATCTCGCCCGCTCGTCATGAAAAGGATAGTCCTGGGTGGACTGCGAATCTCAGAGTTCGGCGAAGCTTCCCTGGACATCGAGCTGGCTGATTTCCAGCTGAGAAAGCCTGGCAAGCGGATTGTTGGCGTAGGCGGCGGGTGAGCCACTCCACTGGCATCTCCAATGAGATTCACCCGCCGCGCTGACGCTGGCGGCGACAGTGGCGCCAGGTTTTTGCGAAGTCGACTGTGGCCCGGCCCGTCTTCTGTGCGACGCCGTTGTTTGCTCGCAAATGCATGCACTCCGACGCGCGGCACGGCCGAACCTCGAGTTTGCACGGCGTTCGCGGATCTTCCAAAATATTCAGAACGTGACACTGGCCCAGTTCTCCATCTTCCATGCATTAATGCAGGTGCATGCATCTCCCTCCCTCTTGACGATATCCAGGCGAAGCTTGAAGCGAAAGAGAGACCCACCCTCGCTTGTCACCTCGTTGAGGACTGCGTCGTTCACGTCGCTACGAAGAATCCTACACATGGACATCAACATGGCCCAAATAACACGAGCATAACGTTTTCAGAGCATTCGGTAGAAACTCCTGCAAGGCAGGGCAATGTGAGGGCAGATCGACCCGCCGCGACTTTTTCTGGCGACAAGATTCCGGGCCGCAACAAGCAAATGCAAATTCAACCGGATCCCAATGATCCAGCATCTCACCGAGCCAGGACCCGACACTCTCGGTTCGAGAGGTTCGAACGAGATTCGCCCTCGGGTTACTCGCGAGCCACAGTGCTTGGGTAGTCGCGCGCACGCCTGCAGCAGCAAGACCTTTCTCGTAAGCAGCGACGTGCTGGGGGAAAGCCTCACCTCACAAATTGGATGGTTGTCAGAGTGTCGGCGTTATTATCTGCATACCAGATTCGGGAATGTCGCTGCATTGGATTGGGACATCTTCCGCAGGAGCAAGCGATCGAGCTGCGCGCGCGGGTGGGACCGACGAACACGCACGGATGACCCGACCAACATTCGAGCCTTAGACGAGCCAATGGACCTGCACCCAAAAGAAAGAACAAGAGAGCAAATAAAGAAGAAGGAGGATGAGATCGGGCCCGTGCGTGAATTGGTGCGGCCGCTTGCGTTTCTCTTGGCCGGCGACTCGCCTCGTCCAGCAATGCTGGAAGTCAACGGCGCAACAGCAAAGTTTGCTGCGGTGCCATGTGCATGCACATGCACGTAATGTGGGACTCACGTCGTGGGGGGTTCCGTTGAGATGCACATGTACTGGTACACGTACTGCTTCCGTGATGTGATTCGCTGCATCACGCGGACAATTGACGTGTTGGGAATTCCTGTGAAACCTGTGGATACCGCCCAGACAGTGGCTTGTTACACACCTCCCACTCACACCGACGAAATGGATGGTTGCCGAGCGCATGGGGAAGGATGTGACTGCCAACGCTCCACTGCAACCACTCATTTATTCGAGAGGATGCGCCCACCCAACGGAGACCAGAGCCAGAGAGCAACGATTCTATTTGCCCGTTATTTAGGCCCTCGAATTCTGGAATGTCTCGAGCCAGTGATGCAACGCCTGTGTCCTTGGGAGGGTCGGCGGGTGTTTGTGGCGTGGTGCTCCATGTC
>MBAC02009995.1:0-12955 GCA_001712635.2 Nothophytophthora sp. Chile5
GACTCTTGCGACTGCAGAGGCGAGGAAGCCGTTTTCCAAAAGCTAGAGAACTTGCAAAAGAGATGGTTAGTCGTTGATTAGAAACCTTTACAAATGCACAACGATATTCACGCCATTGAGCAGTTATCTTACCTTTCAAAACAGTGCGGAGAATTAACGCGCTCGAACGGACTCGAACCCGCGACAACCCTGTTCCTCGGAAGGCCCTCAATAAGCCCAGCGGCGTTAACCAACTGAGCTGTCAGCACTGTGAAAATGCCCCCGTGGTTTCAAATATTTATGCTGTCACCTTATATAATTAATATCCTGTTGAACTCGTTTCAAATCGCTTTAGGTACGACAAGCAAGATCACCCTACCCTCGTCGTTAACACCCAGCCATATGCTTGTCCACAAATGTATCCATACAAATATCAAGCTTAAAAGTGCACTAAACTGGCCACAGCGCTGAAAAGACAAATATTGCTTTAGATGGATATTCAAACGAACCTTTACCCAATCAGGACACGACAAAAATCGAGAAAATTGCTGAGAGAAAGATCTTTCAAATACAATATTTCCCGATACTTTACGATTGATCAGGCGTTCATTATGATCTGTTGAAAATGAACTCTTGGAATTTTGCACTAAACTGGCCAAACCCCTTAGTAACAATTTTGGGCGAAAGGAAAAACGCATTTATAAGTGCTGATTAGTGGGACCGGCGAGCAAATAGCGGTGTCAAATCAAATCGCAGCGCTTGCCATGCAATGAGTAGCCCGATCTAGAAGGGCATCTTCATGCCCATGTTCTGCGCCATCTTGGCCATGTCGCCAAGTGCGCTGGGGTCCATGCCCTGCATCTGCTTCATCATGCGCATCATGTTCTGCGGGCCGCCCATCTGCGCCATCATCTTGGGGTCCATGGCCTTGGACAGCTGCTGCATCACGGCGTTCGGGTTGCGGGCCATCTGCTTGCCTAGAGCCGCGTCGCCCGTCTTCATGAGTCCGCTCTTGCCCATGCGGCTCACCACTGTCGAGAACTGTTTGTGGCACTTGAGCAAGAACTCCACCTCGTACAGCTGGCAGCCCGAGCCCCGTGCCACGCGCGTCTGACGCGACACCGACAGCGGCTCGACGCCGTCCAGTTCGGCATCCGTCATGCTGTCCATCATGAAGAGGAACCGTCGCAGCCGCTTTGAGTTCTCCTCCTCGCCGCCGCCCATGTTCATCATCTGGCTCATGCCCTGCGGTAGACCCGGGATCATGGACATGACCTTGCTGAGCGGCCCCATCTTCATCACGCTCTGGAATTGCTTGTACATGTCCCGCAGCGTGAACACGCCCTTCTGGAACTTCTGCACCATCTCCTCCTGGTTGTCCAGCATGCCGCTCGTCTTCACCTCCTCCATGAGGCCGCGGATGTCGCCCATGCCCATCAACCGACTCACGAAGCTCTGCGCGTTGAACGCCTCAAAGTCCGCAAAGTGCTCGCCCGTGCCGTAGAACACGATGGGGGAGCCCGTGGCCGCCACGGCACTGAGCGCACCTCCGCCCTTGGCGTGGCCGTCCAGCTTCGTGATGATCACGCTGCCCACGTCCACCGTGTCACGGAAGGCGCTGGCCTGGTCGAACACGGCCTGACCGATCGTAGAATCCATGACGAACACGACGTCATCGGGCTGCACCGCAGCGGACACCTCGCGCATCTCGGCGAACAGGTCCGTCTCCTGCTTGTGACGTCCGCTGGTATCGACCAGAATGAGCTCGTAGTTCTCGGCGCGGAACTGCGCCACGCCTTCCTCGGCGATGCGCACAGGATCGGCTTCCGTGTAGCTGCCGTAGAAGGGGATGCGCAGTTTCGTGGAGTTTTGCTTCAACTGATCGAAGGCGCCGGCACGGAACGTATCGGCGCACACCATACACGTCTTCCAGCCCTTACGCTGATAGAAATGCGCGAACTTGGCGATACTCGTGGTCTTACCGCTGCCCTGCAGCCCCACGAACATGATGACGTTGCTCTGGCCCTTCTTCATCTTGTAGGGCTTGGCCTCAGGCTCCAGCATCTGAACTAGCTGGTCCACCACCGACTTCTGAATGAGTCGCCGGCGATTCACGCCCGAAGACGCGTCCTCCAGGTTCACGGCGAGCTTGACGTTGTCGCGCAACTGACGCACCAGCTTCACCTGCACGTCGGACTCCAGCAGCGCGCCGCAGATCTCCTTCAGGATGGCGTTGAACACCTCATCGTCCACCACCGTCGTGCGGTTCAGTTTGGCCAGCGCGCCCTGCAGCTTCGACCCCAGCTCTGCTAACACCATCGTCGCCGCCTTCCTCTCTTCCTTCCTTGTTTGTGTTGCTTGGCTTCGGTCTTGTCTGGAAGGGGACTCGCGTCATGTCGGCCGGCCCCGAGGTTTTTCGCGGGCATTATTCCGGTTGGCTGTCCGAGGTTTTACGCTTGTTCGGAGCAAGGTTTTTACAACCCAAAGCTGAGCTCGGTAACTGGCTAAAAACCTGCATAAGAGTTGCGAAGCAGCAACTTTCCGGATTTTCAGTGCATCTGGCAGTTGCAGCTTGAGGGTACTAGACCATCACTCCTGCCAAATGATATTTCTTCTTGTCTCCGTTTCGTCACTTCCGGACTGTGTCGTTGATGAGCAAGTGGTTGAAGCCGTTGCTCTCCCTCCCCCGCGCCGCAACTTCTTCCCTTCCTGCTGCTAACCGCAGAAGCACCGCCGCCTCGTTCCACCGCTCGATCGTGCGCCGCAAAATGTCGAGTGACCCCGTGAATCTTTCAGACGCCGAGTGGAAGGAGCGGCTGACGCCCGTGCAGTTCCAGGTGCTGCGACTCAAAGGCACCGAGCGCGCCGGCACGGGCGAGTACAACAAGCACAAGGAGGAGGGTGTGTACGTGTGTGCCGGGTGTAAGACGCCCTTGTATACGTCCACGACCAAGTTTGACTCGGGCTGCGGTTGGCCGGCCTTCTATGATGCCATCCCCGGCGCCATCAAGGTACCGTGTTGCGTCATGTCCCAGCCGATATGCGGCACAAATCTTATGTACTTAGTGATCACTGCATGCGGTTATTTACCTCAATGCTTGCCCGATTTGTACGAGTGTTAGGCGGTTGCCGATGAAGATGGACGTCGGACGGAGATCATGTGCGCCAAGTGTGACGGGTATGCAGACGTTGCTTTGCTGGGGTGACTAATTTGATTCTGTGGAGACCGCTTGCTAAATGTGCTGTTTTCCATGTTTCTCTGCGTCATTTAGCCACATGGGTCACGTCTTCAAGGGCGAAGGGTTCAAGAATCCAACGGACGAGCGCCACTGCGTGAACAGCGTCTCGCTTGTGTTCCACGCCGGCGAGGCCGCTCCGCAGTAAGTGGTGGCTTCCGAAGCAAGTGCATACTATGTCAACGAAAAGAGCCGCAGCTTGTCGAAGGCGCTCTCACTGTGTATGTCAGCATGCAATCAGGTGTGGATTTAGCTGCGATAAGTCGCGTCAGGATCCAACAATACATGATCGACCATTTTTTACAATTGTTTCGGTATTACGACAATGCAACGACCTACTACAACAAGTTGTCATCTTCTTGGTCGCTGGAGTCGTCCAGGAAGCGGTCAGCGGTGAGATGCTCCAGCTCTACAGGGTGCAGCACGTAGCTTTTCTCACGCTTCAGCGACGTGGGGAGCAGCCAGTCGGTTGTCGACTCACCGAAGACCAAACTGACATTTTTCTGCCAGCCTTGGCTAAACGGGAACGATCGCCCGTACTCGTGGCACTCAATCGTGGTGGTGCCATGCATCAGCAGATACGAGTGCACGAGTATAAAGCCTAGTAGACTCACGTCAAGTGCCCCGCCAAGCACGAACCCGACGACCATAAGTGCCGAGAAATCTGCAGTCCCGCGCGGCGCGTCATCGATGGAGAGCGCTGTCTGAAAAGGCCCGAGCAGCGCCACGACGATCATCGCGAGGGACAGGAATCCGTACACGACGAATTGGAAAAAGAACTTGTAATTGCCTTCGCCCACGCAGTTGGCCACCCACGGGCAATGATGATCTGTACCCACACATGTGGACAAAGGCAGCCAGTCAGTACGGAAGGAACACGGTCGGAATTGCGCTTGGCACGTGGCATGCGTACCCATCTTAAGCACACAGCGGTTGCAGAAACTGCAGTGGTGAGCGCGAAAGGGCTTGAGCTGTTTGCATCGACGGCACCCCATCAGCACTGGCGCATTCTTGCCGCCTCCTTCTTCGAGCGCTTCATGCATGGCATCGTTGACGCGTTGCACGACTGCTGGCGTGACGTATCCTGGATCTGCAGCAGCGTATCACCGCATTCAATTCCAAACGATCCAGAACTCCAGCAATCGGTTCTGAGAGACCTCATGGTGGTTAGAACGAACCTGTGACGACCACCTTGTAGTACGCGATCAGCATGCAGCCGACAAAGAAGTGGAAGCAGACGATTTCGACGAGACGCAGCAGCACGAAGAGCCCCACAGCGCGCTGAAACGCTGGCAGCCAGTGCTCCGTCACGAACACATAGTACTCGATGCCGACGATCACCGCGACCATCATCACGGGGAGCACCGACACGGCTCGGAGTAGCGCACTACCCGCAATCCAACACAAAAGCATACACAATCGGAAGGGAAAGCGCGCCATTTCCGTCAAAACAGTGTTTCAGCGCCTGATTCTAGGCTCATTGCGTGCCGAAGAGGCGGGAGAGGATGCTGCATGCAAAGAGAGGCTCGTAGAGAGGAAGGCAGACCCACGTACTTGTCATGAACGCGCAACATTCGCGCCGCACTCGGCCGGCTTCGAAAGTGGCTGTTGGCACGGAACAATCGTCGAAACGAACTCCAATTTATGCTGGTGCGAGGGTTATGCTATATCTTAGGTTGAACCACCTCGATGCTTCTCATAAAGAATAGCCCCGTAAATAGAATATTCAGAAGCCTCCTCCTCAAAACTGCGTGTGGAACTAGAAAACCTCACCAACGTCATCGTCTGCTCAGTCGCACCGGACTGAAGCGGAAGGGGGGAACGTGGCAAGCGCCAGGCGCTTCCCGTCGTCGACTTAGCGTCGTCGACCTTCCTGGTTGTCTCTTGCATGTTGTATAACTTCCACTTTTCGATTGTCGACTTAAGAGCGTCTCCGCCAACGTCGGACGTTACTTTAGCGCCGCTTGATCGAAGAGATCAAAGCAACCTTCCGCCCTCCATCGAGGCTCCAGCCGCGGCCACAACTGCTTCTTCATCCGTTTCTCGACCATGGGGAACACGGTGACTCTGCACAGCGCGTGCGAGTACGGCGACCTGGCGGAGGTGCATCGGCTGTTGAAGACGGCGACGGCCGAGGAGCTGGAGGCTGTGGACGATAGCGGCAAGACGCCGTTATTGCTCGCCGTCTCGAGCGTCAAGCACCAGCAGGTGCTTGAGGACGATTTCGACGACCTGCTCGATTTTGAACCGACGGTGGACGGGGATGATGCGTCCGACGATGCGGAAGGAAGCGACGAACCCGAAGAAACGGACGAGCTGAACCCGGCTCCCGATAGCGGCACCAACAGTGAGGCGGAGGAGACGGTGGCGGAAGTGCAGGACGACGCGGATCTGGAGCTGCTGTCCAATGAGGCCGAGATCCTGCATCTGCTACTACAGCGGCGAGTTAACGTGGATCACCGCGACGAGAACGGCTGGACGGCGCTTCACCACGCGTGCTTCGTGCAGAACGCCGTGGCCATCAAGATGCTGATCCACGCTGGCGCACGTCCCGTTCGCGAGAGCTACGGATTGCTCCCGCAGGACTTGCTGCAGCGAGGCCACGTGTCCGAGTGGGTGGAACAGGCACAAGAGCTCAAGGACACACTGGACCAAATCACGCCCAAGAGCGCATATGCCATCAAGCTGCTGGCCTTCCGACCCAGCGGCATCGTGCAGTTGGACATGGGTGGCCAGGTCGAGAAGGGCTCGTTGGTGACATGTACGTTTGGCAATCAGTGACTGATTCTGGTTCGTCTTTATCAGGCAAGAAGGGTCTAATGCTGATGTTTGTATGCAGTGGAGTATGACGTACCGGAGACCCATTCCGTGAAGGATTACATCCAAGTGCTGATCTCCGAGGAAGATTCGGCCGAGATCCAGACGGGATCGTACCACCACGTGCCTTTAGGCGCGCACGGCCAGCTCACAATCAGCACCAAGGACATCCCACCCGCCAGTACCGTGCGCTTTGTATACGTGAAGAGCGATATCAACACCATGTCCCGTGAAGTGGTGGCCAGTGGCTGCAATGCTGTGGTCCAGGCCTCTGTTGGGGAGATCTTCCAGTACGAGCTGTTCCTCTATGAACGTGTAGTGGAGGTGGAGAGCATCCCGGAGTTCGAGTTCGTCGACCAGCCGCTCATTGTACTTAAGCGCGTGGGCATCGTCGTGGGCGACGAAATCGATTGGGCCACTATCCGGCCGGACAATCATATTGTTGCGGTCAACGACATCCGAATCGACGCCATGGACTTCACCGAAGCTGTGCATGTCCTACAGGAGAACAACGGCCGGCAATGCACCAAGCTGCTCATGCAGAACTACTCGGTACAGTTGGCTATTGGCCTTGTGAGCGGCTGGTGGCTGATGGCCTTGCTCACACTTAGCATTTGTGCTTGATTGATGGGTTTCTGAATAGGCGTGTGGCGACTTCATCCCCGAGAAGATCTTGGGTGTTGGCGTCGTGGGCAAATACGCGTCGTTGCATCCTCTGGAGTACGAGCAGGAGCTCGAGGGCGTCGAGCAGACATTAGAGCAGTGGGTAAGTGGTCGAGAGAGTGCGGAGGCTCCATTCGACCAGGAAGTGTCCTCTTCTGGGCCAGTGACCACCGTATCATCGACCGTTCAGCAGCCGGTGGAGACGACAACACCTCCACCGTCCTCGTCATCAGCGAAGGAGCGTCGAGTGGCCAGCAAAACTACTCTGGATAGCGACAACGACCCGGCTACGATGGATCGGGAGGAGAAGATCTCGGCCTCGTCCACGATCGAAACCGTCGTGCCACTGCACAACTCGCTGCAACTTGTACGTTCTGTCGCGTACCCTATTCTTACTTGCTGCGTGGCTTACCCAGGTGCATTTGCTGCATATTTACAGGTCGCTCAGCTCCAGCACGGCATCTCGATCGGCCACGCCAATAGATGAGCGTTTAGGCGAAGCTGCGGCATCGAAGGTGGCGCTGGAACTGTCGACGTGATGAAGACGATGATGCAGGTGTGGCGAGCAAATGGTTGACTGCTCCATTGGGACGAAGCCGTGCATCTCCACATTTTGATGGACCAGGCAGAAGGTAGGAGCGTACATGTAGACGGCAGAAGAAGTGAGCAGCCAGCCCAGCCAAGTTAAAGCAAGGCAGTGATTTATTATGCATGCGACTTGGTACAGCATGCGACTTGCTCTGGTGTATGAACACCTCATCTCCAGGCTCAAGATGTCTGAACATACATTCCCTACCCTATCCCTGGATACGCACCACCGATCTGACATCTGTGGTTGGTGGAAAAGCGACAATACCGCATCTGATTGGCCGAAATGATGTGATTCGCACCCTGTGGCTCTCGGCTTCTTCGCTAAAAGTGAAGAGCTCGCTCGGCCCTCCCCTCGCGGACAGAGCCCTCCGTCCCGGCCGTGCGTGATGAGTTCGCGCCGCGGTTCGATGCTGCTCGCCCGGCGGGCGGTGCTCTCCGTGCAGCGCTCGCCCTTCCTGCCTATGGGCCAGTGGCTGCATACGGATCGTAGCGCTCCGCTGACGATGAAGGGGCTCAACGGGGACGAAGGGAAGTCGTCGGAGGCCGAAGCTTCGGCGTCTTCTCCGCCGTTGCGGAGGCCCACGACGGGCTCGAAGCGCGCCGCGGACCGGCGGAAGCGTCCGTCAGCCGCCGCACGCGCTACGGCCGCTGCAAAAGTGGCAGCGGCGACTGCGACTGCGACTGCGACGCCGACCGCAGCAGCCAAAGAGGAAGGCAAGAAACGACCGCTGGTGTCGGCTTTCAAGGACGGCAAGCCGTGGATCACGGTCATGGGGCTAGGCGGCGCCGGTAGCAACGCCGTGAACAACATGATCGCATCGCAGCTCGAGGGCGTGGAGTTTATCGTGGCTAACACGGACTGCCAGGCGCTGGGTCGATCACTGGCGCCGCACAAGATCACGTTGGGCAAGGACATCACCAAGGGACTGGGTGCCGGCTCCAAGCCTGAGCTGGGCAAGCGCTCGGCTGAGCAGCAGCGCGGCGAGATCGAGCAGATGCTGCAGGACAGCAACATGCTCTTCATCACGGGCGGCATGGGCGGCGGCACGTGCACGGGCGCGGCCCCCGTCGTGGCCAGTGTGGCCCGTGAGCTCGGCATCCTGACTGTGGGCGTGGTAAGCACGCCCTTCCGCTCCGAAGGGCCGAACCGCACGCGTCTAGCCAACGCTGGCGTCAAGGAGCTGGCTAAGTACGTGGACACGCTCATCGTGGTGCCCAACCAGAACCTACTGGCGCTGGCAGACAAGAGCACCACGATGCTCGAGGCCTTCCGGTACGCGGACGACGTGTTGCTCGAAGGCGTCAAGGGCGTCACGGACCTCATCGTGCGACCAGGACTCATCAACCTGGACTTTGCCGACATCAAGACCATCCTGTCGAACGCAGGTCGGGCTATCATGGGCTCAGGCATCGCCAGTGACGAGGACCGGGCCCAGAAAGCCGCCGAGCAAGCGCTCGTGAACCCGCTGCTCGGTGATTTGCCCACCGAGTCGGCGCATGGTTTACTGGTGACGATCCGTGGCGGCGAAGATATGACGCTCTTTGAGGTGGACCGCATCATGGAGATCATCCGTGGCCGCGTGCACGACGAAGCCAACATCATCTTCGGCACGTGCTACGACCAATCGCTAGAGGGCTCAGTGTACGTGTCCATTATCGTGAGTGGCATCCAGACCGACATCATCTCGCCCCCGATTGGCCGATCGACGATCGCGCCGCTACAGGACGCGCAGAAGCGTCGAGACAGCGGGGAATCCAAGCCCAAGCAGGAGGAGGAAGAGAAGAAGCCTGTCGAGCAACGCAAGGGCTTCTTCGGCCGCTTCTTCTCCCTTTAACTGGACGAGTAAACCCAGCAACCAGCAGTTAAGTTTTCAAATGAGTATTGTGCGGCCAGAGCCATCGGTCGACTAAACGATTCGAGCCTGGCTGACCCCAAGCGGGTAGTAAGTATATCCGTTAGTGCGTTAGTTCGAGAGCTCGGCAATGGCGCCTTGGAGCTGCATGCGCGCGTATTGCAGTAGCTCTTCGTCGCGGTTCTCCACGGAGAGCTTGAGCAAACCATCGGCCACATCCTTCTCGTAGCCGACGCTCTTGAGGAAGGCCACGCCGCCCACCAGACTGGCCACGCGCTTGCGGAACGCCGCGTTTTCCAAGTTGATGGTGCGGAACTTGTCGGCCTCAGGCTTCTCCAACAGGTTCGTCACGTACACGTTCAGCGTCTTCAGTGCCGTGAGGCCGTCGCCAGCCACGCGGTACTTCTTGAGCTTCGCCACGTTGCTGACAACCTGTTGCTCGGGCGTGAGCGTCGGACTCTTCTTCTTCTTCTCTTCCTCCTCTTCCTCCTTGGCATTCACGTCCACAGGCGGCAGGTCGATGGGCGCGCCGCCCAGTCGTCCGCCACGCGCGTGGCGTTCGCGCTTGTCCATCTCGATCTGCTTGCGCAACCGCTCGCGTTCGCGCTTGGCGTCTTCCTTGTCCTTCTTTATCTTGTCCGCCGCCAGTTTGCGTTGCATGGTCTCGTACTCCTCACGGGCCTCCTGGATGCCTTGGCCCATGGTGCGTCGCTTCAGTTCGTTCTCCACGTTCTCGACCTTCGCCAGTTCCTGACGCTCGATACGCTTCTGCTCAATGCGCGCCTTCAGCTCCGCCACCTTCGCCACCTTCTCTTCCGGCGTGAAAACGCGGGTCGGTTCGCTGGCTTTCGACAAGTCCACGAATTGAATTGGCTCGTCAATGTCGGCATCGTCTTGGTGGTCGCCGAGCCAATTGATGGCCAGCTCCAAGCCTTGGTTGTCCGTCGCGAGCAGCGCTTTACGCGAACGCAGGTCGATGAAGCCCATTTCCTTCAGTTGAGTCAGGAGCTCTTCGTTCACCGGTGGCGGACCCATCTCACCACCCTCCTCCTTCATTTCCTCATCCGCGTCGTCCTTAGGACGACAGATGCCGGTCGCCGGATCGCACACCACGTTCGAGTCCGGCACCGCCGGCTTCTTGGCTGCTGCTACAGGCGCCGGAACCGGAGCCGGCGTCGGGGCGGAGGGCATAATGCTGACGTTGTTGAACCGCTTGAGTCGCGCCTCACGCGCTTCCGCGGCCGACAGCGGCTTGGCCGCGCCGCCGTCGGAGCCAGCGCCCAGTGTGACGCCCGGAGATGCGAAGGGGTTGAAGGCGGACTGGCGCCACTGCTCAATCTTGGCCTTCAGCTGGTTGGGATCTGCACCCACCAACTCGTCCACCTTGTTCTGGCTCACGTAGAAGTGGAAGGTGGGGAAGCCGCGCACACCCAACGCGCCGATCAATGAGCGGTTCTGCGCCTCGTCCACCTCCAGAAACACCACGTCGTGGTACTGCTGGCTCAGCTGATGGTACACGGGCTTAATGTGCTGGCATGGCCCGCACCTGTCGCATTGGAGAGGCGTGTAATGAGTTCCTTCAGCTCACGGTCACGCGCAGATAGAGGGAGGGATGACGTACCAGGTGGCCGAGAAGTCCACGACCACCAGCTTCCCGCCAGCGCTCTGCATCTGCGTGTTCCAGTCGGCGTCGCCTTGCACCGGAATCACGCCCATGGTCGTCGGATCTTGCTTGCTTTACGTTCTTTGAGGTGACGGGTACGATCGCGCTTGAAGGGGGAAGCTCTTGAGAAAATTGGACGCGCCGTTTACCGGTATCGTTCGCTCCTTTGCGATTTAATAACCTGTGAATACGAATGCAACACAGTATGTTTTTGAGAGGTGGCTACGCAATCAATCCAATATACGTGTTGTATACTGCACTAAAGAGAGATGTTACGTTCTAATTCCGGTTGTTCATTCGCGGAAGAGCCGCCGACAATTCCAGGCAAGCTCTCTATTTGGGCATCTTCAAGTCGAATTCTCCAAGTGCGTGGACTGAAATCAAGGTTCAGCATCCACTCTTCGTGGAGGAAAACGCCTGCAGCAGAGGGATTGGCTTGGGAATCCGAGCAGGATCCAGCTTCGTGGCAGCTCCAATTCGTGCTTCGTTCGATGCCCGATGTCCGATGCCGCGGTATCGACTCGGTTGCTTGGCGTGGCGTAATCAGCGGTGGCAGCAAATTGACAAGATGGAGGCACAAGACCATTTTCTATGGCGTTTTGTATCGGCGTTGATGGCCGCCGCGCCAACTGTCGTCTCCCGCTCTTCTTTTTCTCAGGATTTCAGCCTCCGTTTTTAACCACCCAGCGTGCGCCAAAATGGGCGGAAAAAGCACCGGACATACTCAATCAAGTATATAATTTGCTGTGTACGTTTCATCTTATACTGCATTCAAAGCGACGGCGCGGCAAAAGATATACTTAATCGACTGTTTCGAAGTTGCGCATTGAGAGTCTCGCCGAGGTAACGCACACTTCAAGTAATAGTTTCGCTGATGTATTGCTCATTCAGGGTGGGGTTCAGGGATGCGATGTTGCAACAGAACCAGGTTGTGCGAGTCCCCGTTCCCCATCAACCGCCATTGTCATTCGCCGTCATCTTCCGCCCGCATTTCCATCGACGGAGCTCTTCGCTCTAGCGCCCACAGAAGTCGCGCGCTCCCCGCCCCCGCTTCGATACTCGGGGAGACCGCGTGTCCCCTCGATTCCCCCGTCCGTCCGCTCTCGATCGAGCTGCCTCTCGTCGCGCGACGACTTGTCCTTCAGCGTGTATCCCCTCCTCCTTGAGCAGTTAGTGGACGATGGCGCGGATGAACAGCAGTAAACAGGCGCTCCTGCTGAACCCGGAGGCGTGGACGCCTAAGCAGCTGGACGAGTGGCTCAAGCGCTTCGAGGATGGCCGATATGCACAGTTCGCCGGCGCGCTGAAGGGCCGTACGGGCGCCGATGTCGTGCGTTTCTCGCCGACGGATTGGGCCCAGTTAACGCCGCAGGATTTAGCCACGAGTCTGCGCTTCACGCTGCTGGGCATGGTACAGGTGGCGAGTCATGAAGAATCGGTGACGATCGTCACGGACTTTGTGCCGTTCGTGTCGCCCGGGAAAGCCAGTCGCGCCCACTCGGAGCCAGAGCACGTGAAGCCCGTCCAGTTCCCGCCCATGATCGAGATGCCTTCCGTCCCAGTGCTCATCTTCATGGTGCTGTTCATCATTGCTGCGGTGCTGTGCTTCACAGTACTGCGTGGTCCATTGGAAGACGTGGGCATTAATTCGGAGAACCTGGTGAAGTACGGCTCCATCCCGCTGGTGAGCGTGGGCTTCACGTACATCCACATTTGGCTGGCGCTGTTCATGACCTTCTACCCATTGGGGTACGTGGGCTGTCTGCAGATCCCAGGCACGAACACAGGCTTTGGCTGGCAAGGTATCGTGCCTCACAAGGGCGAGAAGATGGCGCGTCAAGCCGTGAAGATCATGACGCGCCAACTCATGCAGGTTTCCGAAGTGTTTTCGCGTATTGAACCGGCTGAAGTGGTGAAAGAACTGGAGCCGATCCTGTTCAACACGATCCAGACGGTCGTGGAGGACATGGCGCTCAAGTACAGTCCGGAACTGTGGGCTGTGCTGCCTGCCAAGGTGAAAGAGGAAATCGTGGAGAAGGTGAAGGAGGAGTCCCCCGCACATATCGAGGCATTGATGGACGAGATCCGCAACAACATTGAAGACGTGTTCGACATTGAAGACATGGTGGTCACCAACATGTGCAAGGACAAGC
>MBAC02010004.1:0-28104 GCA_001712635.2 Nothophytophthora sp. Chile5
CCGACGAGTCCATGAGCAGCGCCACGTTCTTCTTGTACTGGTTGCTGGGCGAGCAGATGTGGTGCTCGATCTGCACCAGCAGGTCGTCCAGCGCCTCCAGGTCGTGGCGGTCCAGCGCCTTCGCCGCCTCGTCCGAGTCCGCCAGACCCGCGGCGCTGCTGGCTCGGAGCCGTCGACTCGCCAGCACGCGGCTCTCCGTCTCCTCCACTCGGAGCCGGCGGTAGAGCGCGTACAGCCGCTTGAGCTCCGCCAGGTTGTCGCGGTTGATCCGCTCCTGCAGCTTCACGGCGCTGGCCTTGTACGCGTGCACCAGACTCTGCTTCTCGTTCACGCCCTGAGTGAACAGCACGCAGCGCATGCGGAAGGGCTGGCCGGCGGCTAGCGGCCCGGGCAGCACCGCCAGCTGCGCCTCCGTGATGCCCATCGTCAGCACCAGACACTCCCTCCCGCTGCTGCCGGCTGCGCTCATCTCGACGGCGTCCCGAGGCGGGGAAGTGAACGTCTTGAGCGAGAAGAAGGTGCCGGCGGTGGCGTGTCTTCGGAACTGGATGAACACGCCGCGGAGCCATCGCGCGCCGGCCGCGAAGTCCTCCAGCATGCCAAACTCCTTGCCCTGGGTGCTCAGCAGCGACTCGAAGTTCACGAGGAAGCCGAACCGCGTCGCGCGAGCCAGCTGCAGTTGATGCAGCGCACTGCCGCCTGCCGCCAGGTCCAGCGACGCCAGCACGCAGGCCGCGGCGCCCGACAAGATCTGGCTACCGATGACCGCCAGCCGGTCCTGCAGCTCCAGCTTCAGCTTGAGCGCGGCCAGCGAGTCGTCGCTACCGCCGCTGCTGGAGGCACTGGCGGCGCCGCCTCGTGAGGACGTGGGCGACGTCACGGCGTGGTCGGGTCTGCCTCCGCGACTGCTGCTGGTCAGCAGCGACTCGTCGTCGTCCAACGAGCCTCCTGTCGGATCCACCGACAGCATGGGGACGGAGTCTGGGTACCCGCCGTTGGCGAAACCCTTGGTGTGTGCGGCCGGACAGCCCATCGTCATGGTGTGCCATACGAACGGCCGACCGGCGGATCCGACGGCGGTCGTCGGTGGCGGCTTGTACGTGCACAAGAACTGGTCCTGCATGTTGGTGGGCAGGAACTGCCACAGGTTCAGACTCTTGTACGTGCTGCGTTTGAACGGCGCCGCCGGCTCGTTGTCGGATCCTGCCGCAGCATTGGTGGTCGTGGTTGTGGCTCCGACGGCCGACTCGTCCACGCGGACTCGAGCCGCACGACTGGCCGCATGGCAGAAGTGGCCGTCCTGCTCCTCGGCCAAGAGCCGCTGCTCCTGCCGCAGCAGGAACTGACGCTGCTTGAGATACTCCTCCTGCTTCAGTCGCAGGAACGCCAGCTCCGTGTCTGCCCGGCCCGCCGCACGACCCGTCGCCGCCTTCCGACGATGCTGCAACGTCCGAGAGCGAGCCAACGCCTGCTCCTCCAGGAAGTCCAGGAACGCCACGGGAAGCGCGAAGGTACTCCGAGGTACTCGGAGGATCTCGTCCACCGCCACGAAGCGCAGATTGCCGCTGACGCCGTCACCTGCTCCCAATCCGTGGCCCGGGAGGAACGTGTCGTTCTCCAGGAACGTGCGGACGTCGCTGGATCTCGTGGGCGTGGCTGTGGTCAAATCCAGCTTAGCAGCCGCCACGAGCTTGGTCGTCTCACGACCAGCCGCCAGCATGGTCGGGATCAGGTACTTGGTGTTGGCCATATCCACGCCCGATGTGGGCAGCACGCGCTGCGGCGCCAGCGACCGGAAGGCCTGAACCACGACCAACTGCGCGCCGTCGTCGTGCTTCTGATCTGTCCGGGAGGTGGCGGGGGCGGATCCGCCCTCGGGAACCGCCACCACGCGGGCCACCGACCCCAGCAAGTGGTCGTCCAACGCCACGCGGCCGACGCCCAGAGTGGCCTGCACATTGCCGGGGCTCTGCGCGAGCTGCGTCCGACACAACGTGAGCCGCAGCTGGTCGAAGCGCTCCAGCTCCGCCGTGAGGACAATGGAGAAGGGCACGGCCACGGGCGCGTCACTGGAGGACGAGGAGGCGACGGTGGCCGCCAACGTCGCCAGCTTCACGGCGTCCGTGTTGCCCAGCGCCACGACCGCGTTGCGGCTGCGGATCCAGCCGCTCACCGCCACGAAGCAGCCGAGGCGGTCGCGGTCGGCCGCGTCCAACGCGCGGACCAGTTTGCTGCCGCGTCGGACGAGCACTGCGAGCGACAGATCGTACAGTCGGCCGCAGGGTTCCAAGCCACTGCGACTGCTGCCGCTATGCGTACTACTGGTCGTGAGGAACTGCTGCGGACTGGCGAGGTCGGACCCGCCGTCCGACTCGCGGTCGTCCCACGACGACGTGGTCGCGCTGGCTTCCAATGGCTGCAGCTGGCGCTGACTGCGCTGGCTCGGCACCGGCGCAGTGGACCGGGCGGACGCCTGACTCTCGCGTCCACCATTTGGTGGACCAGTGGTGGACGACAGGGACGTCGTGTTCACCGAGAACTTGGAGGCGCGGATGGCGTCCGCCAGCGCCTGACACGAGTCCATCCACCGCCGCTGGTTGTCGCGGCTCTCGGCTTCTAGTAGGAGTGTCCTGGAGTCTGTCCGGATCTGGAACCGGAACGGGCCCTTGCCGCCATTGCTGCGGTCCAGTATCAGCGTGTCTTCTGAGATAGGGACCTCCCCCAAGAGCTCCAGCTTCTCCTCGGACGAGAAGTAGCTGAGGCTGGGCCAGTCGCTGCGCAGGATGAAGAAGCGCGTCTTCCAGTTGCGGCGCCACGAGCCCTGCTTCACCAGCGTCCCGGCCCGCAGCACGTCGTCCGCCGTGAAAGTGGACGGCGCGGGCCGCAGCACGCGACGAGGCGCGCGCGCGGCCGAGGCGGCGGCCTTCCCGCGGTGGCGCAGCGCGCTCAGCACCTTGGAGCGTTCCTTGGTCTCGAACACCTCGTTGTGGAACTTGCCGAACGTGCTGCAGAGCGAGTTCGGCCGCGCCGATGAGCGCTTCTGGACGAGGCATCGGATTGCAGCAAGAGGGCACGTTGTGTCAGTCGGATCGGTTAGATGCAGCGCAGAGGCGCAAACGCGCAAACGCGCGGGGCCGATGGAGGGAAGCTATCGGGAAGTTACCTGGGGAAGCGCGGCGGTGGTGTCGCCCATGTCGAGGCTGCCGATGGAGGAGCTGGTGTTGTGCAGGCTGGTGAGGAAGTCGTCGTCGTCCAGGCTCATGGTGGTCTGCGTGGGGTCGTCCTGCGTCTGCGACAGCGCGCGCACGAAGGGCTGCGGCGGGCCGTCCGCCAGGAACGTGCGCAGACTCAGCGGGTACGAGTCGTAGATCGTGGCCGGCGGCGCTGCGCTCGCGGCTGGGGCGTGCGCCCGCCGCGCGGACGCGGACGGATGCAGCGGCTCCCGAGCGGCAGCCAGAGTCGCCATGCGCGCCGGAGCAACAGGGGATGGAGGGAGGAGGTACGCAACGCCGCGTTCGCCGCGTTCGTCGGGACTCGCAGCGAGGCAAAGGACCAGTGCGCGCAGGAAGAGCGGGTGCAGCTGGCGGCCTGCGGACCTCTCAAAACGGATAAGTCGGCGGGTTAAAGGGGGGAGGGGCCCTAGCCCTTCCGATACGTTCTTCTTCTTTGCACGAGCTGCCAGTTTTCGCAGTGCGTGTGTTTCTTTCTTTTATTGCAAGTTGCAAGTTGCAAGTTGCAAGTTGCCGCGATAGGAAAGAGGGAATAGGGGGCGGCAGCTTGATCGCACCCCCTATCCCCTTTGGTGGGCCCTATCCTCGCCACAGACGGGCGTCGCCGTATTTTGTAAAGGTAAAAGTGAGTGCGCGCTAAATTTTGGGGGAAAGGAACGATCGACGCTCCATCACAACCTAAAACGTAGCACACACTTACAAAAAGGAAGGCATAAAATATAGAAGAAGAGAGACTCAAACGCGCTGGTGCTGCTGTCGATTGAAAGTCTCGTCGCTCAGGATCTGAAGCTTTTTGCAATTTGTAACAAGCTCAGTCCAATTTTTACCTGCAGTTGAGCCTTTTGAGGTACTGTATAGTACTCGCACCAGCATCCCACCACACCCTGTTCTTTGATCTGTTCTCAAATTCTCCATTTCTCGAAAATCCAGCAACGGAATCCTAAAAAGTGAGCCATTTGCACAGCGAAATTTTCGATGAACGTGCAAAAAGAGACTGATGCAATAGTGTTTGCAAGTACTGTACAGAATGATCGTCTAGAGCACACGCAGAATCTCAGCACCATCCAGGTTGGCGAAATTCATTAGCTTACCCGTTGTAGCAGCACGGCTACCTGCCAACGCGGCGCTCGTAAGCAAGCGCTTTGATACCCAGTGGCAGCAACGCAAAGATCAAAGGCCAGGAGTCTCCTTCAACGTCAACCCAAAAGCGATGCGAAGTGGGTTGGTTGGCTGTTCCGGTAAAAGTTTCCAGCTTTTGCCAAAAGGATACTTGAAGTAGAGCCCACAGTACCGTATTGTTGAGTGGGGTGTCATCCGAAACGTTTTGCAATGTTGGAATAACGTTTCACGTGGAGCCAATTTGCTACGCTGACAGTCACAACGTTGTATAGTTTTACTGTCAGTGGCGATGCAGTTGACCTGTTGCTGTAAATGTGCGTAGTGGCGGTCTGCGGCGCTTTGGATGGCAATACATGCTGATCTGCTGATGGTGGCGCCTCGGACACGCTAGTCTGCGCCGCCCTCCAACTCGGTTGAGCTGGTGCTAGTGCTGGGCGGGCCCTCGGTTGGTCTGAACTGTAGCTGCTACTGCTTGCCGCCCACCTGCGGCTTTAGCGGCAACATTTAATAGAAAGCGCTACTTTACCAGGGATGAAACTGTCGTGGACGCCATCAAGAATTGTACCCCCCCCCCATCCCTGACAACATGGCTACATTCCTCCTGTCTCTTGCGGTTGTCGCATCACAACCGCCGCCTCCCCTCAAAGCGTCGACCTCTTGACTCCAAGGTGTCGGTCCGCTCCACCAGCCGCCGTGGGCCTGCAGCTAGCCTCTCAACCCCCTCGGCTTCTGCTTCAGCCCCCGTTTCTCGTCGAGCGGCGGACCAATTGGCGCTTCGTGGCAGCCGGCGTCGACCCAGGCCCGCTCGCCTCCGGACGCGAGCCAAAGGCCAGCAGAAAGTCCTCCAGCAGCACGACGTCGTGGCCCTGGCGGTCCTTCTGGCTGAGCCACTGCTGGATCTCCAGATCCGACAGGCGCGGGCCGTGGGCCGCGGTCTGGGCGTCCAGCGCCCGTCGCAAGTCGACGAAGCTGATGGCGCCGTCCCCGTCCACGTCGTACTTGCGGAACACCGCATGCAGCGCCTCCTGCTGCAGGCGAGGGGTGGTCGACACGGCCGGGCGGAGGGGTCGACGCGCCTTTCGGGCGGCTCTGCGGGGTCGCGGTGGACTGCAGCGCTCCGTCTCAGCAGCGGACGAGTCCGAGCTGCTGCGCTGAAGACTCGGCGACCGCTGCTTCTCCTCGTCTGCCGGGCTCTCCTTGGCGGGTTTCCGCCCCCGCCTCGCTTGACCTCGAGCCGGGTCTCGAGGTTGCGCCGTGTCTTGGTCGGACGAGCTGCTAGAGGAGAGCGCCGAGTACGCGTCGGAATCCAGCTCGTCAGCTTCCACTTGAGCCGTTCGAGGCGGCTTCTTCGAGCCAGCGCGACTGGATAACGTCGCCGAGGAGCCTCGCAGCAACTGCAGCGCCGAGTCGGCGTCGATACTCAACAGCGTCTGCACCACACTCTCCTTCGCCGTGGCTCCGGCTTCCTCGGAGGGCAGGAAACTGCGAGGCGTCGAGCGAGACGGAGCCACTTTCACCGGCGAGACCAAGACGACCGCCTGCTCCAGCTTCCCTCCAGCCCCACTGTCATCAATCCCTTGCCTTCTGGGGGATTGGCGAGGCCTTGAGGCCACTGGCAAGCGGAGAAGCGGTCGCTGACTGACCATCCCAGGCTTCCTGCTCGCCCGAGTGGCTTGGAAGACCACCGTTCGGCTCTTAGGCCTCGCGACAGCAGCGTCTGCGCCTCGCCAGTCCCTCCAGAAGAGCTCCAGCCCAGCGATCGCTTGCGGATGGCCTTCTGCACTGGCAGAACGCAGGGGTGGCAGGTTTTGGTGGCACGAGACGACCCACTCGGGCACGGCCACCGCCTTGAACTGCTCCAGGAAGACGCGATGGACGCTTTGAGCAGCGGAATCCACAGCCAAACAGCACGCGAGCTGCAGCAGACGCTTCGAGACCGCCACGAGCTTCCCCTGGCCAAGGGAAGACCCGGAGATGGCAACTTCACGCACGAACTGCGCCTCTTTCGCGATGTTTTGATGGAGTAACAGCAGTTTACAGACTTCGGAGACCAGCAACGGCGTGTTTCCGCTGTCCCCACGACGATTGACAGCGCAAACGAGCGTCTCCAGGAGCACCAAGCCTTCCAATCGTCGATTGAGGCCATCAGCCATGGGATCTCCAGCCATCTCCAGCTTCAGAAGCTGGTTGAACAGCACAACAGCCAGGAAATCGGCTTCCAGGATGCGAGTTGTGACGCTTCGACTGTCGAAGTACAGCAGCGTCGACCACAGCTGCTGCTTGGCCGCAACAGACAGCACGCTGCCGTGTTTCAACAGCTCCAGTAGCGTTTCAACGTCTAAACAGCGCTCCAAGATGACCAACGCCGTCTCGTCGTAGCGTCTAGAGAGAAGGGAACCCGCCAAAAGCTCCGTTGCACACGCTATCAACGCATACTGCAAGCTTCCCCGGTGCTTCAGCGCTTCGTGAGAGAGTTTCCCGAGCCAAACCGCCACTTGACGCAGCACATTCCGGTCTCTCTCGCCGTCAAAGCTCGTAAGTTCCTTGATCTCGTCGCCTGAGAGCGATGGAGACGTGGCAATCGTCTGCAGAAGCGCGAATCCCGCGAGAACGACGTCCCCCTGAGCCCTCACCGCCTCATCGTCGATGCTGGAGCGCAGTGGAGGCCCAACGGCGTGCCAAGCCGCCTCCATCCAGCGCCAGATCTCGCCACATACTGAAATGAAGGCGCTGCTGCGTGGGGGAGCAGTCGAAGCCTGGGAGTGAAGGAAGAGCGCTCGAGTGTAGACGATGAGCTGCAGCTGTTCGCGGCTTGTACCGCTGTTTTGAGCGACATCTCGAGCCAAATCGACCGCGTGACTGAGTTTCCCATAGTCGCGACTTGAAAGCAGATCCCGCTGCGACGCGAAGGCTCGAGAGTCCGTCGTTCTGGAGATATCCACTTGGTCCCGGAAGGTCCGCGATAGTAGTAACGAGCGCAGAAGTACCAGGCATCGACTGCTACCTAGAGCCACGATCTCCTCGAGAAGCAGCCGGAAAGGCGAGCAGCTGGAGACCCCGCGAGCGCTTCGACTAGCGGAAGGGAAGACGCGCCATCGATCACAGTCTTTCGCGTCTTGTCGAGCCATTTGGTTGAGCAGATTCGAGTCGAACACGGATAGAAACGCGAGGGAGTCGGCTTTGCAGTGTCCGATTAGGAGCTGATCGAGGCCGGTGACGCCCCAGAACTGGGTGGCTGCGTCTCCTCCGTGCAGGCAGTTGACGAGCCACGCCATGGTCACGGACAGGATTGCCACGAGAGGATGCTGAGTCCGTGAGGTCGTGCCAGCTTCCCCCAGCACTTTTAAGGCCCGTGTTGTACAGTCCAGCACGCGTTTCACCTCGTTCACCACGATTTGAGAGCACAAACTCAAGGCGAACGCGTGTTCGGGACCTGAGAAGGAGGCTGAGGTCGACCAGGAGGCTGGAGGAGCTGCTGGGGATCGATGAGGAGGCCGTAGAGCGTCGAAACGGAAACCCCGGGTGCTGCATTCCAGCAGCGACAAGCCTCCAAGCACGATCTTCTGGTCCTCATCACGTAGGAGACGGATCAGGAGGCGGTCGAAGGCCACGTCTCGCCAGACTGTGGCTGGCAGTGGGTGGACGAAGACCAGCGGAAAGCAACGCCTCCGCTCGAGGAACGTCGGCCCAAACCATTGCTGGAGCGCTGCCAAGCGGAATTTAGGTATACGAACGCCACTACTGAGCTGGAACGCGATCTCCAGCGTCTCGTAGAGACATCTCAGGTACTCCGTCGATCTCGGAACGCCGACAGCATCTGCTTGTGGCAGTAGTCGAGGAAGCAAAGGCGTGTGGTCGCTCCACCAGAGGTCAATCCCCTTCTCAGGCACGAGATCCAGCGACGCAGCGAAGCCGAATGAGGGGCGACGAGCACTCAGCCATTGCAGGAGCATCGGGTACTTACGAGTCGACATTTCGAGACCTAATAATGCTCTGAGCAAGGGCTCGCTCAGTCTCCAAAGCACCGCCAGCTCCGATTTGCGGCCGGTAGCCACGAAGCACAAGCTAGCGATCACTTGATCCAGTAAGTTCTGTAAGAGCGCACTACCCTGTAGCTCCTCGACGGTCGTTGTGTGCTCATTCACGAGCTGAAGGACCTTCTCGAAGCCTCCAAGTAGACGTTGGATGGCCTGGTGGCCTTGGTCCCCGTCTCCATATTGGCAAAACCAGCTGAACTGCTGGATGGCGAGTTCAGAGAGGATGGAAGGCACCCGAGAGTCCACAAGCTGCTGTAACATCAGCGAAAACAGTCGCGTGTCACTCTGGAACTGGAACAGGCGACCAACAAACGATACCCAGCGTTCGAGTACTCGCTGTTGAAGACCTCCGCTATGGTCTCCATCGTTCAATTCCTCGGAGAAGACCCGGAGGTCTCGTAGTACCTCGCTGTGTAGACTCTGCAGCTCCACGAGGGTCGTCAGTTGGCCTCCCAAAGTGGTCAAGTGCCCATTTGCATCGGAATTCACGTCGCAACTACCGGCAAAGGCCCATAGAGACTGCAGAGTGGGGCGAGAACTGGCTGGCTGCAACGCCAGAAGCGCGAGCTGTCCGAGTTTCCCCAGCTCACCGCCTGCTTCCCCATGCGTGACGATCCGAGAGATGCTTGAGAACTCCGTTAGCAATCCGTTCCTGCCATCCAGGAACTGGAGCACTCGCTTCCGCATGTCGCTCAGTTTCTCGCCTTCACTATCGGACTCTTCGGTCTCAAAAGGTTCACATACTTCCACAGTCCAGACGCTACCTTCGTCACGGTCGAAGCTGCACAGTAACTCCAAGACGAAGGCTCCGAAGACTCTGGCCATCACTCGACTCTGTTCTTCTTCCTCCTCATCGACTCTCCCAAACCCACCATCCACAAGCGAGCAGAGCCGCAGATCACAGCCGTCAGGAGACACCAAGAGCGTCGTCAGCTCCAGCGCGCTCTTAAGTACGAACCGCTCGTTCTGCAACGCCAGCAAGGCCAGCAACACCTGCCGACTCCAACTGCCAAGCAGCGACTGCCAGTGAGCAGCCGAGAAGCCTGGAACTCGACTCGTGAACCTCATACAGTCGGCCAGGGACCTCCACCCTCGAAGCGATTCCGCCACGAGGCAGTGGCTTCCTCCACCATCTTCCAGATAGAGCGAGGAGGTCTCAGACTGGAGAAGGGGTGCGTTCATGGCGGTGAAAGCGACCGGAAGGAAGAGCTCTCGAGCTCGACGGTGCCGAAGCTTGCGGAGAAGCGTGAGCTCCTGCTGGAAAGCTCGTTCAGAACTCTCGGGACCGTCCACCAGCACGTAAATGACTGAAAGCGGGACGGCAGTCGAGTCTTCAGCACGGCCAGTCGCGTCCATTATCACTCGATCTCGGAGTTCCGCGGTCTCGCATCGCCTTTCGAGGGTTACGGATGAGATCTGAAGCTCCACGCAAGGTAGTGGCGTGTTTAATCGTTGTTTTAGCTGTTGAAACTCTGTCGTCGTTAGTTTCAATGCGGCAGGACCGCTGCCTTCGCTGAAACAACTCGTTGCAAGGCGACTTTGCAGGCGAGTGAGCTGCTCCAGCTCGCGTCGCCACTGTCGAGTCTTGAGCTGCACCGCATACCTCGTCTCTGCTGTCGTGTCGCCATCAATCTCCCTCCATCTCGAGCTCTGGGTCGTCAGCTCTTGCACTTTTGCATCGAAGAACGCAGGGAAATTGACGCTTTCCACGAGGAATTCCACCATCAAACGCGGACTCAGCAGCGTCCCCACTTTGGAATCCAGCGTCACAGAGCTGGAACCAGGCGATTGGAGCTGAAAGCGATGCAACCGCTGCAAGAAATTGGTCAAAGAGGAGGCTGAGGAGCCGTCAGTTAGTCCCAGCTCAAGGAACAGACTCGCAGCGTCCTCGATACTGAAGGTAGACGCTCGAATGTGCTGTGCCAGTAGCCTTAGCTCTCTCCAAGTGATGCTTCCTTGGCGATTTTCGGTCTCAAGGGTGCAGAGTTCTTGTCCGATACGACTCAAATAAGCTCGAAAACACGGGTTTTCGTCACTTTTAGTCTCCAGAACCTCCCAAAAAGACGCGACCTCGACGCAACGAAGTCCTGTCGACGCTTTTGATCGTTGACCACTCGACTGGGCAGTCACTTTCGAGTGTTCGTCGTCGAATACCCTCCTCAAGAAGTTCTGGATGGGCTCCAGTTCGCTCTGTGCAGTCAGTACCATGAGGTTCAGCACCTGCACGTCTCTCAGCAGGGTTTCAGCGACCATTTCCATAGTGTTGGGGTGGGAAATCACCTCGTAAACCCCATTTCTGATCCTCTGGACCAGAACCCGTCGCCTGGCTCGCGTTTCAACAGCACGAGCCTCCAATTCTCGGTCCTTTCGGGTACGTAGTAGACGCTGGGCTTCGATACAATAGGAACTTTGCAGTGCCAGTGCTTGGGTCGCATGCTCAAGTCGCCTTCGACCTTCCGCCTCGCCATTATCGAGTGTATCGTTGACCCAATTGACGGCCAGCTTCCACGTTTCGAGCTGTATTTGGGGGGTGATTGGGTCTTTTAGGAGAGCCCCCACAATAACCGAGGAAGAGAGCTCTTCTGCCTCCGGTTCCGACGCCAGGTGAGGCTGGATGAGCTCAACGTGGTCGCCATCATCCGGTCGGTAGAACATCTGGATCTCAATCGTGACGCTGTCTCGGTACGAAGCCGCAAAGCGCTCGACTTGAGCGCGTGTTTGCCATAAAACCCCACGAGTTTCAAGGTCCTGAAGCAGTTCTTGCACAGATTTCTGCGCGAAGACGCCGCTTCGTAAGTGCCGCAAGGCTACGAAGGCCACACGCAGGATTTGCGGCTTCAGCAGCGCTACTCGACTGGCTCGAAGGGCTTTTGGACCGCGTTTGACGGCGAAAGACGGAGAAAAGAACGTCTGCAGCTCGAATTCCGGGTCATCGAGGGTCACCAACCGCACGTCAAAGGCGCCGGTCACCGCGACGCGAACCACTTGGCCATCTTCGAATAGATACAGCGCGAAGCGTAAGGGGGCGGTGTCGAAAGATTGCAGCACTTCGTGCTCCCACCGATCGAGGTCGGCGGCCGCGGTATCTGCCACTTGGATCGGACTTTCGCCATGTTTTGGCGGGTATTGAGCGAGTTTTACACAGGAAATCGACTGGAGTTCCAGTCCGCGCGTTGGAATTTGAAGACGCGTCAACGGAGCGACTGAATTGGAGGCTGGAGGGTTGGTAGTGGTGGCCCAGACGACGATCGAGCCATCTTTTGACGCTGCCAAGAGGAATCCAGCGCTGACAGTCAGTTGGACGACCGGTCTCGGCTTAAAGCCGCCAAAATGGAACTGCTTGTGCCTCGAAAAGCGACCAAAGTGCTGGGAGTCGCGAGGTAGAAGCCACATGTCTACTTTCTTCGGAGGTTTTGAGCCTGCTAGAGCGTACAGTTGCGTCTGGGTTTCACCGTTTGATAGTCGTTCGTCCATGATTTGAAACAGCACTTGAGCTTTCCCCGTTAAAGAGGGTAATAGAGAGTCCACGTAGCATAGAATCTTGCCGGTTTGGGCACTTGAAACCCACAAAATGGTGTCGGATTGGGTCTGAAACACGAGAGTGGCTCCATCCTCTGCGATTTCGAAGGTCCGGATCACACCACTTGACGCTCTGTTCCCTTTGAGGGTCATGTGGTCCACGGTCACTTGGCAAATCGGACTTAAGAGAGACGTCGCGAGTCGGAAAAAGCGAAAGGAACCACTTCCAGACTCTTCCAGGACCGAGGAATTCACACAAAGCACCGAATCCCAGCCACACAGCCGGATCAACGCCCCGGAACCGCCCGATGACCGCTGGAATTGGTGGATGCGGTTCAAAACTCGCTGCGTTTGATGATCGCAACGCTCCGAACCAGCTTCGTCTGACCGATTGGCGTCCATCCACGCCTGTATGAAGCTCTTGACGGGGGATTCAGTCGGCAATCGGCCGCCTTTCACTCCGGAAGTGCCTCTTTTTCGCTCAGCACCGGGTTCCATTGGCAGCGACTTCGTTGAGAACAGCACTGACGCTCGACCTTCAAGCTATCATAGAAACACAGCAGATTAGCTTCAGCAACGTGCGATAGACAGCAACGACTCGTGAACTGACCTGGGTCGCTCGACTGCTCGGGGTCTCCCAAACCCCAGCCGTTCCATCGAAAAACAGCACCACCAACCGAGAAGTGTGGATTCCAGAGACGGCCTCAGCCACTTGTCTGCACTCACTACCAGTCTCTTCTTGGTCTGGATCGAGCAGGAGCTCGCAGTCGCTTGAAGGAAACGACTCGGGGATTTCCAGACGCGTCTTGTACCTCACGAAGTACAGCAGTTCGGGCCAGGAGACTCGACCCACGAACGCCTTCTCCAAGTGTTTACACACCGCTTGGGCTCGTTCGAGGCCTGCCTGGTTGTCGAGTGGGTCGTCGGATCCCATGGGCGGATTGGCTTGAAGGTCCTTCGCGACTCGACTCAGCAGTTCTTTCGCCTGGACGCAGGTATATCCATTACTTAGACAGGTTGTCGACTGCGAGAGCAGCTGGAATTGCTTCCTGAGATACGTCAATGGCATCTGGAGACTGCTCAGACTCTCCTCCTCGAGGATTCCAACGTCCACGGTAGCTGCCAACCCGAAGAAAGCTCGGAAAACGTCGTAACCCAACAGGAATTCGTCGCTTTTCGTGCTGCTAACCTCAGGTTGAGCAGTCGAAAAGAGCAGGGACAGTTGAGCATTCCGCCGAATGATCTGCTTGACGTCTCCCAGCCGCACCTTTGCGCTTGAAACCCCGGATTGAAGCACCAGACCCTCCCATAGTACTCGCAATTTCCGGTCAGACACTCGATCCCTGAAAATCGATACTGAAGTGGACTCCCACCGGTCTTTCGGCGTGGTCCACGCTGTGATGTACCGCATTGATGAATCCATTTGCACCCCCGCCATTGGAGTTGACGATGGCAATGGCAGAGTGGTCATGTTCTCGAAGGAAACGACTCGCGTTTGGGTTAAACAGCTCGGATGTGGCTCACCAACTACGACGGGGAGACTTCCACCAGTCACCGCTTGCTGGAAAGCCTTTCCTACGATCCAATGGATGAGATCTCGGGCCAACCGCTTCAGGAGAGCAACACACACAAAGTTGACGTCAGTTTTCGTACTGTATCGAAATGATAGTAGCGTACATGACCCAAGAAGCTCAAGCCACCTCGAGGTCGGACTGCTCAAGACGCTTGGCGACTTCGGTCGATGATAACGGGATACACGAGACCAGCTCTTTGGCCGGGTGGAAGAACCGGAGCGGCGTGGCGAAGCGCAATCGGGTCAGCCCCTTGGTCCTGGGGTAGTCGACCACTTCCTCGACGGTTCGTTCTTCGTCCAGGTCGCGCAGCTCAGCTCCGATGCGAATGAGAGCTCCTCGCTGGATGAACTGACCTTTCTGGACCACAACCGCTTGACTGCCTGCGTCGATATCCTCTGTCAGCACCATCGTTTGGCCAGTCTACATATAAAATCCAGGCAATCGAAAAGCGTCAATCCTTAGCATACTCACCTCAAACCGGTGGCTCGCAACACCTCAGACGGAGTATTTACTATACGCTTGACGATGGCACTGTGGACGGTCTCCCTTGCGTCTGCTTCCACCGCGTAGCCCCTCGATCCTGAGCCGTCGCCTCCTTCTTGCGAGCTGGGACTCGATTTCCAGACCGACCTCCTCGAGTCGACCTTGCAGTGTTACTACCTGGACGAAGTTCCCGATTGGAAACGAACTCTGCGAGGATTTCTTGCTCGATTGGATCACTCGAGGGGATTTCTGGCGTCGAATGGTGGTGCCGTCGGTCAGTTCTCTTAGTCAAGCGGCCTCGGATTGCTGGACTGGAGTTCAGCCGCTGCGGTGGAGGACCGTGACTTCGAGACTGTAGCCTCGACTTCTTCGCGTCTCCTTTGGTTACACCTGGTCTGCGATCGCCTTCATCTCCAGTGCGAGTCGACTTAGAAGAGTGTTCTCCGCTCCTGGCTGCTGGCTTCCGCTCCGAAGACTCACTTTGGATCGCTTGAAGCAGCAATGCAGAGCCGACTTCCAGTTCCAAACGTCGTGCATCCAGTTCTTCCAGAGGAACATCCATCGGGACGGCCAGCGTCCCCGTATCCGTTTCTCGAAAGCCGATAGATAGCAGAAGTTCCAAGCCGCCCTGCACACTCCCCACAATGCTGACGTAGGTATTTGTGGCCGTGTTCAGCTCCCGATACCGGTCATTCTCCGGGTGGCTGGTTATATTCGCCAGACACTTGACTGCCAGTTGAACCACTCGAAGCCAGCGTTCCGAGCATCGCGAAGGCGCTGCAATAGATCGGGACACTGCGCTGATGTCACTAACCGTCGGGTGCTTCAGACCACGATAGTGACCTGCCAGCATCCCCGCAATCGTCTGCAGTCTCGAGATCGTCGCGGAATCCAAGGCCTGTGGGAGTTCGGCCGTCGATTTCGACGTTTTAAAACGCACTCGTTGCGGTTGAATCGTGTACGAACGCACAGTTGAATCGACGTTACTGTCGCTCGTCGATTCAGCCGCGTCTTCTCGGAACCCAACGAGCCGCAGCAGCTCCCGACCCGCGGGGAATCGCAGCAGCTTGGTTCCGATCGCCATCTTGTCGTTTACGACCCAAAGCGCCTGCTTGTCAGGCTCCTCAATGAGTTTAAACACGTGATTTAACAAACCCTCGAGCGCAGCAGCAACTTCGAGAGAACTGGCACCGAGTCGCAACGCCCCCACCGCCATAGACGTCGCCTCACACAGCGTGGGGTCGCTAGGGTCATCACTCGAAGTGACGGTCTTTTGGCCATTTTTAAGCGTTGCCAGTTCGTAGGAGTGGTCCAATAACGGGCCCAAGGCCGCTACGAAGTCGGGGAAGTCCACTTTCCCGTCCTTCCCAATGTCGAACGCGTCAAAACGACCCCAGGACGGGAGAGTGGAGGCTGCTCCGAGAGCTCTCGAGAAGTCCGCCTCGAATAGAAGCCCCTTCTGATCCACATCCATGGCTTCGAACGCGAGCTTCATCATCTCCAGCTGCCGTTGCTGCACTGGCGTCCTATTGAACGTCTCCAGTGCGTTGGTGCCGTACGGATACATCTTCACCATTGCTGCTTCTCGAACCTCGGTGGCAGTAGCCTCTTGTCTTGAAATGGTTGCACCATTCGGTCGAATCGAAGCACCCACGATCGAGTGAAGGTACTGCATCTCGTCTTCTAAGAGAGAGTCGATCTCCTGCTTCCGTCGCCACAGAAACCACTCCGTCTGGCTGCTGACGCTTGAAAACGTGAAGTTGGCCAGACTGGCGGACTGAGAAGCGCCTTGGCGTGGCTCGGAAGAGGCTCGAGGGCCAGTTCCGCGAAGAACAAAGACGTTCCCATGCGACGTTTGCTCCAACTCGAAGCCGATGGCCTCCATGAGCTCCACCGCGAGCGGGAGAGCTCCAATCTGCCGTTGGAACGTGGCGTTAGCCTCTCGGATGCGCCAGCAACGCGAGTCTTTCGGGTTCTTCAGCACGTTTTCAAGGTAAACGGCCAGATATTTCAGCGCCGCTTGACACTCCTCCAGTGTAAAGCGACTGCCTTCCTGCTCTCGAGCTTGAGCTACTCGCTGCAGGATGGAGCTGACGCTCTCCACCCCGTCAAAGAGCGACAGCTCGCCATCCAGTTGGACGCATTTCTCCCGTAAGTCCTCCAGAATCGTATTTTCCAGCGCGCTCACGCGTTTGCCGTCCACATTCCGAGCCCCTCGCAATTCAAAATGCGTCTTATGGTACTCCACGAAGCCCACCGCTTCCAGGAGGTCCGTGGCGCCGTCGAACCGACCCAGTTTCTGCTGGAAAGCGGCGCTATCGGCTCGAATCCGCCAGTAATCGGCGTTGTTCGGGAACCGCAGGATCTTCAGGCAGACGTTGCGAATCAGATTGAGGATCCGTCGGACTTCGGAGACCTCCACGCGCATCCGCAGCTTCTCAATGGCGTTCTTGATCGTCGGCTTGGACGTTACTTCATCGATAACGAAGCCGCAACTCGCGAAGACCTCGACTAGAGAGACCGCAGCCGATCGCTTGCGAAGGACAGTCAAGGATGGCTCCAATCGGATGGGATCAGACGCCACTTTCCCGGCGAAGGCAGTCAGTTGCGAGGTCTTCAGCAGCTTCTCCTCACCCCCAACGGTGTCGCCGTCCTCCTCAGCGTTTAGTAGAGCCTCGAAGGCCTCTCGAAAGCGCAGAATCAAATCCACTTGCCCCGACGTTCGACCTACTGATAGTCGTCGAATCAGATCCCCGTGACGCTGGCAGACGACGTCGCCGTTCGAGAAGAGACACGAGGCCACAAAGGCAATGGGTCGGAGCTCGAGCGTCTGGCTCCAACTGGCAGAGGTCAAGTGGGTCGAAGCGGAGCCGTAGAGTTGGTAATAGCAGCACAGGAACTCCGGGAGCTGCAGCGTCTGGTGCGGGAACAACTGGTTCTGCTGCAGATATAGCTCTAAGGGCTTGTTGGGCACGGCATTCCGAGCCACTTGAGTGAAAATCGAGCCCAATTCCGAGACGCAGAGCCGGGAAGGGATCAGATTGGGCATCGCTCGATCGTGGAAATGTCGTTGCAGCGTCTCGAACAAGCGGAAGCCCAGCTTCTGCTGCCACAACTCGAGCTGCCGCTTGTGCTCGTGATACGAAGCGAACCGCCCCTCCAAGACCGTGGCCACCGTCGCTTCCATCCGCAGTTTCCCCAGGCGATGCTTGGCGTACGCAAACGCCAGCAAAAACGTCTTGAATTCGAAATGGCGGTGCGTTCGAAGGTCCTCGTGACTGACGAACCAGTCCGTCAGCACCTGATGAACAGATTGGCCTTCGTCTCCAGCCTTGAGGGAGGGGATCAGCTCCTCGACGATAGCGATGAGTCGGCTTCGGGAGATCTTACCGGATTCTTTCGGGTCGTTTGCCTTGAATAAACGACGATACGTTTGCAGTGACGTCGAGTCGAAGAGCTTGCTTAGCACTCTGTCCTGAGCAGTCTTCTTCTTGCCGGACTTGCTGGAATCAGAGCCGGAGGCTTCGCTGGACGAAGGCGAAGACTCGGAACTGGAGCTGTCACTGCCATTCGCTGAGAGAATCAACTTGGGCTTCGTTTTCAACGACCCTTCCTCGAAAAGCTGCCATGCATCAGCGTTTCAAAGGCAGTAACGTTGAGCCAGCTTTGTCGCCTCTCTCCAGCGAATAAGAAGCACAGAGAAGCAGATCCTACCGTCATTGCGAGCTGCTCCAGCAGAAACAGGGCCTCCACGCCAATTGCAGTTGCTTTATCTCGCTTTGCTCGGCCCTTTCTCCTCCGGTTTGACCCCGCCTCCTTGCCGGAGCCTTCGTCTGAGCTGGAACTGTTGCGCTTCTCCTTCGGAAGAGGCTTCAAGGCGTCTTTCGGAGCGTCTTCTTCGACGACGCCATCGCTGTATCGAATCTACAGACACATGCAATGCATCAGAGGGTCAATACGGGTCAAAAGACGGGTTCAAGTGTAAGTACGCTTACCGTGTACGTTCCGTCGGCGTTGGCCTCCAGAACGGTGGCCTTCGTCCACTTTTTTGCCATCCGCGGTTTGGAGAACTTGCTGGATCGGCGCCAATCAGCCAATACACGTTGATTCCGACGGAAAACGGGTCCTTCCTGGCCGCGAAGCTGCTTTTTGGAGGTGTTCGAGGCCGAATCACCATCCGAGTCCTCGGAATCCGAGCAGCAAACCAGCGATTTGCGCGTAATTCGCTTGAGTTTGTCGCCCTCCTCGTACTTCACGTCGCAGCTGCCGTCCGAATGCACGCGATGGATAACCCCGATACGCCTGGACTTGGCATCCTCCGCCTTCCGAAATGTGACTCGCTGCCCTTTTCGCAACGGAGTGGGTGGTCCAGAGTCCGATCCGGACGAGTCCGAGGCCATTCTCTTCGGCTTTTTGGCCTTTTCTCGACGAAAATCGTCGTCGGAGTCCGAGGACGGCGCTTTGCTAGGCTTGATGGCCTTCTTCTTCGCCTTGGCAGCCACTTCTCGCCCGTTGCCACCGTCACTCTCGTCACTGCTGGCCTGATCCCCACCAATTCGCTTGATGTTCACAGCTTGAACGCGTTGCTCCGAAGCGCCCACGTCGTACTCGATGTCGACTGTCTTGTCCGAGCGCACTCGCACCACTTTCCCGCGATGAAACTTGCCCTTGAGCTTGAAGTTCGCCTCCACAACGTCCCCAACCTTGAAGACCCCTCGCTCCTTGCGCGAGACGCCTCCCTTCCCGTCCGAATCGACGTCATTGCCTCGTTCCTGAGCCTTGGCCTCTGGCTTGCTCTTCTTCGCCTCAGGCTCAGCAACTGCTTCGATTGCAGTGCAACTGACCCGCATCTCGACGTCCCCGTCGTCGTACTGGATGTCGAAGGTGCCGTCCGTCCGAGCCTTCACGACCTTACCTGGAAACCACTTAAGTCCTCTTTTGTATTGCGCAGTGACCTTGTCCCCAACCGAGAAGCTCTTCTTCTCCTCTGTCTTCCCAGCTTCCCCTTCAATGAGAGCGCTGTCCACTCGAGTCTCCGAGTCTCCATCTTCATAATTTACAGTGTAAGTGCCGTCCGAATGCACCCGCGCAATCTTCCCGGGGAAGAACCTCGTTCCTTTCTTGTATCGAGCCTTGACGACGTCCCCCACCTCGAATTTCGTCTTCTTTTTCGAGGATTGCGGCGAATCTGCTACTTCTTTCGAGCTCTCCGCTTCACTAGCGATGATCAGAGCCGCATCAACCCGAGATTCCGTGTCTCCATCTTCATATTCCACGTCAAACGTGCCGTCCGACCGCTTTCGAGTGATTTTCCCGGGGAAAAACTTGCTTCCGCCCTTGTATTTGGCTTTGACAGCATCTCCAACGGCAAACCCCGCCTTCTTTGGCTCCGAATCGTCGAGGCTATCGCCTTCCGCCTTGATTCGAGCCCTCTCGACCCGTCGTTCAGAGTCTCCGTCGCTGTATTTGACGTCGTAGGTGCCATCAACATGCACCCGGGTGATTTGACCCGGGTATTGCTTGCTGCCGTTGTTATAGTTGGCGGTCACTCGGTCCCCGATTCGCAGCGGCTTCATTTCCTTCCTCAAAGGCGACCGATGCTCCTCCTCCTCCGGCTCGATGTCCTTAAGCGCCACGAACTTCTCCTTGTCGCCGTCGTCATAGCGGATATCGAACGTCTCATCTCGATGCACGGCCGTGATTTCGCCACGAAAGAACTTGCTGCCTTTCTTATATCGAGCGCGCACTTTATCCCCCACTTTCAGATGCTTTCTGTCGGTCGATGACCCCGATTTATCGTCCTTTTCGGGCTTTTTCCCCTCTGGAACCTCGATCAGGCGCCTTTCAACACGAGTTTCCACGTCGCCGTCGTCGTATTCGATGTCGTACGTGTCATCACCGCGCACGCGGGTCACTCGGCCGGCAAACAGCTTCGAGCCCTTCTTGTATCGGGCCTTCACGACGTCCCCAACCTTCAACGACACTGGCTGCTTCCGGTCGTCCGAGTCCAATTCGTCATCTTCTCGCTGGATCAGAGCCGCGGCCACCCGCATCTCGCTGTCTCCGTCCTCGTACTTCACATCGAAGCTGCCGTCACTGCGCTCTCGAGTGATTTTCCCCGGGAAGAACTTCATGCCGCCTTTGTATCGAGCTTTCACAGCGTCGCCGACGCGAAGGGGCCTCTTCTCCGTGCGTTTCGAGGAGCTTAGCGGCCTGCTTTCGGCCTTTGCGGCCGATTTACTGGCTGGAACCGCGTCTTCGGCCTCGATTCCTTGGATCAAATCTGCCGGTACTCGAGTTTCGGAGTCTCCGTCGTCGTAGCCGACGTCGAAAGTGCCGTTTAAATGCACTTTCGTGATGCGACCGGGGAACAACCGCTTCCCCTTGCCATAGAACGCCTGCACCCGGTCGCCAACTCCCCACGAACCTTTCTTCTTCTTGGTAGCAGCGGCTGTGCGGCTCTTTTCGTCGTCGGAATCGGCGAACAGATCGTCTTTCTCGACGGGTTCAGCCTCGATCAAACTCGCCTCAACGCGCGTCTCGACGTCTCCGTCGTCGTATTCGACGTCGTACGTGCCGTCCGACCGCACGCGAAGGATCTTCCCGTCAAACAGCCGCTTCCCCTTCTTGTATCTCGCCTTCACCTTCTGCCCCACACCCCACGGCTTCGTGCGACTCGGTTTCGGACCCCGGTCCTCGTCACTACCGTCGCTTCCAGCCGCTTTCGACGGTCCAAGCGCCTCAATCAGCGCCTCAGGCACCTTCATCTCCTGGTCCCCATCGTCATACGTGATATCGTACGTGCCATCCGACCGCACGCGAGCGATTTCTCCGCTGAAGAACTTGCTGCCGTTTTTGTACCGAGCTTTGACCTTGTCCCCCACCGCGAAGCCCGCGCGTCCGCCGCCTCCGAGGCGCTTCCTAGCCGGAGACGCGGCTTCCATCACTGCTGTTGCCTTTGAAGGGGCTGCCACGACCTCAATATCAGCAGGTTGCATGCCTTCCTCAAGCTCTCCGTCTGTGTACTCGACGTCGAACGTGCCGTCTCGACGCACTCGACGGATCTTCCCGGGGAACCAGCGACTTCCTCCGTTGCTTCGGGCCCGAACTGCGTCTCCTACGGCCATGGCAGAGGCCCCAGCCTTCTGGGAAGGCAGCAGCTTGTCGGTGCTGCGTCGCGTGTCGATCGGCAATGCCGCCAGCTTCGTGGGCGCCTTGCTGGGGGAGGTCTCGGCGCCTCCGAGGCGAATGGGCGACCGCTGCTTCTCCTTGGTGTCGCTCATGTCCCGCGCCTCCTCCACGTCCTGCAGCGCCACGTTCTTCTTCAACGTGCCGTTGTTGAGCTTGATGACGCACGTGTTGGACGCCGCGCGGATCTGGATCAGCACGCCCATGTCCTGCGTGCCCACGATGCCCACCAGCATCCCCGTCTTGAGCGCCATCAGGACTACCGACGGCTCTCTCCGGAGGCTCAGAGAGGCGCTGGAAGGGTAAGATATGGGCTGGGATCTCTCGAAGGGGCGGGCAAGTTCTGTGTATTGGAGAGGTGCCTTAAATAGTGCTGGCTGCTCGACTCTACATGACGAAGTAGGTGCGCAGCTTCTTGGCACACGCGTTGATGGACAGCAGCGTGTGGTACTCCACCTTGAAGCCGTGGCCCGGCGTGTCCTTGTTCATACTGGCCCACGTGCTCTCGCTGATGTGGATGCGGCCTGGGACGCCGCTGCTCTCCAAGAAGTGCGCGATGCTCACCGTCTCGCCGAAGAGATGATAGCGAGGGTCTTTGCTGCCCACGACGCCTGCCAGTACCGGCCCGGAGTGCACGCCGATGCGGATGTTGAGATCCGGGACGCCACAATTGCGGCGCAGTAGCGGCAGTACGGCGAACATGTCGGTGGCGGCAGTCACGACCGCCAACGCGTTGTTGGTGCTCACGATCGGACAGCCCCCGACCACGAAGTAGGCGTCGCCGATGATCTCCACCTTGTAGAGCACCTCCCTCTCGGCGATCGTATCGAACCGGGTATACATATCGTTGAGAAACTGAACCAGCTCCATGGCCGAGACCTTGGACGAGTAGGCCGTGAAGTTCACCATGTCGGTGAACAGCACGGTCACATTATCGAAGAAGTCGGCGATGGTGGTCTCCGGGTCCTCCTTCAGCTTATGCACGATGGTCTCCGGCAGCAGATTCAGTAGCAGCTTCGTGATGCGAGCCTCCTCCTCCACCAGCTTTTGCTTCTGCGAGTTGAGTGTGATGTCTCGATAGTGGTTGATCCGCTGCTTGAACTCCGAGTTGAAGACCACCCAGGCTTGACCGGCGAAGAACAGGAAGATGTACAGCGCATTGCGAAGTACTCGCAGTTGGCTCACGTCCACGTCCCAGCCGACGTACGGCGCGATCACGAGGTTCGTGAACAGATACAACGCCAGGATCTCGAAGCCGTTCAAAACCCGCAGCAGGAACGAGACGTTGGCGAAGTAGCACTGGTACAGAGCCAACGCACTCATATAGGCGTGGCCCAGAGAGTTGGTAGCGATGCTTTCGACACACAACACGACGGCGACGATGGCGATGACGCCCACCGTCTCGAGCTGCTCCCAACTGGCGAAGCTGGGCGAGAACGTTTGCAGCAAGAAGGCCAGCATGACCGGGTACATGACGCAGAAGTTGAGCGAGAAGATGAGTTGGCTCTCCGCGAAGGAGCGGAGGGTGGACAGCCGCACGGTCTGGTACAGCGTCATGAAGGGCTTGAGCACGAGGAAGACCGAGATGGACAGGCGCAGGAAGCGCAGCCACCGCGCACGGTTCTCCATACGATAGCTCTCCTCGAACTCGTAGGCCTCTTTGGAGATCCGAGAGAACCCGAGCCGATTGCCGTGCACTCGAAGCAGCACTTCGGTGCGAGTCAGGCCCTTGGGCAGCTTCATGATCGTGGCACTGAAGGCTCCGTCCTCCTCATTGTTGTCGTCATCCCCATTGTCCCCGTTGTCGTCGACGATGTCGAAGATATTCTCGCGGAAGAGCGACCTCCGAGTCGTCGAGATCTGGCTCAGGTTGTGGGTTTTAAGCGCAGCCAACGTGCCTCGTCGCTGATACATGGGCGCCACAGCTGGAGTCGGATCAATAGAGAGCAAGGGAGTATTCGGAGGAGATAGCGCCACTGTAATGGGGGCGGCGACCTCATCGTCCTTCCCTGTAGACTGCTGGATCGGAGGCAGGACCACGCCTTCGGGAAGCTGCATGATGGACGGTCGATGCCCTGTCGGAACAGTCAGCGCCAATAGATTCGCCAGTGACGACTGATGTGCGATCGGGCCTGGCGGTCCAAGGCGGCTGTTTCGACGAGGCTGACGAGCGTTGGATGGCCTGGGGATTATCGGCAAGGCGGACGGCCCTTGTTCATTGGTTTTCAGAGTCGAAGACTCTGTGAATTGAGGAGCTGGAGGGTGCGGCTTGGCGTCATGTTCCGGGATGGTGTTCACATTGGCCCCAGGCATGCGACTGGTCCGTCTGCCCCGTCCTGCCGTCGGACTCGAACTGCCTGGAACTCCAGGACCAGAGACAAAGTCGTGCGAGGCGGATCCGTGGTCGTTGACGACCTCCGAGGCTGGCGGCACGATGAAGTCGTCCTTCCCACGCAAGAAGTACGTGTCCATATCGCCACGGCCTTTGACGAAGACCTTGCCACGCAGAGACGTGTGGAATTTGTCGAAGATGGCGTTATTTGTGGCCTCCGTGATCTGGATCTGACCCGGCAGGTTCGTGGTCTCCATCCGCGAGGCCACGTTCACCGTGTCCCCGAAGAGCTTGAAGCGCGGGTTCCGGATGCCTACGACACCCGCCATGAGGCCACCGGTGTTGATGCCGATGCGAATGTTGAGGTTCGTGACCAGATGCCCCCACGTCTTGCGTGCGATCTTGGAACTCACCTCGGGGATGCAGCGGATCATGTCCAGCGCCAGGTTCGCGACCAGTTCCGCGTGGTTCTGGATCACATCTGGACAGCCGCCTACTACCATGTATACAGCTCCGATAGTCTCCACTTTGTGCACGTTGTGGACATCTACGAGCTTGTCGAACTTGTAGAAGAGGATGTTGAGCAGCTCAACCACCTGTTGGGGCTGCAGCTTGGACGAGAAGTAGTCGAATTCGCACACTTCCGCGAAGAGCACGGTGGCCTGCGCGTACTCGTCGGCGATGAGCTCGCGACCGCATTGAAGCTGCACGACGATGGACTCGGGTAACATGCTCTTGAGCAGCGCCTTGGACCGCGTCTCCTCCATTTTCAGCTGTTCTTGCTGCAACAGCACCATGAGTTCGCTCATGTAGCTGACGCGGATGGCGAACTCGCGTGACTGACTGGGCAGCAGGATGAGGAAGAAGAAGAGGCAGGCGTACATGGTCTCGTTAGCGATCTCCTGGCGACTGGTGGAAGCCGAGGATTTCTCGCTGTCCGGGACGTAGGCGAGCATGACGACCACGTAGGTGGCCAGATAGGCGAGGCAGAAGATGGAGCACGGGAAAAACCGGATGGGCGTGCAGCTGTAGACGTACATGATGACGAGGCAGACCCAGGACACGCCGTAGTCGTTGGTGATCTTGTTGTACACCACCGGGTAGCAAGCCACCACGAAGATGCAGATCCACGTGAGCTTGAAGTCGTCGGCGTAGTGGTGCTTCCTGGCTCGGTAGTACGTCAGGAACAGCAGAGGAAGCACCACGGCGACCTTGAGCACTACCACGATCGTGAACTTGGGCAGTTTAGTGCTCACTACGCCTGCGTTCGTGACTGTCGTGCCGACGGAGAAGTCTTCCCAGAGCACGACGTAGTCGTAGGCGAAGGTGGAGATCATGAAGATGATCAGGAGCATCAGACCGCGACGATAGAGCTTGCGTTGCGAGCTGGCGTAGTGCTTGGCGAAGGACTGCTCCATCTTGAAGATCACGGCCAGTGTGTTGATGTTGATGAAGTAGAGCGTGATGTGGTGAATGGCCACCTCGTCCATGATCTTCAGGAACAGGATGAACTCGCTCACGGCCGTGGCGCGGGACACGGAGCTCTCTCGCTCGCGCTTCTCCGCGCCGCTCTCCGGCACGATCTGCGACCGCAGACGCCGCGACTTGAGACTGGAGAGCACGGCCGAGTTCATGGCGCTGCCGCGGGCCGAGTTGAGCTTGTCGTAGCCCTTCAGGAGCTTCCCGGAGAGCGTGTCGGTGGACGGAAGCTGCATGGAGCCGTTCTGGTGACGCGCCATGGAGCCCAGAGACGCGCTCAGCGGGTCCAGCGGCTGCACCGACCGGGAGTTCATGACGGAGACTGTAGGCGAGTGAGGGGAGGCGCCCGACTTGGGGCTGCAGCACGGCGTCTCGCCATCGAGGGGGGCTATTATTGCACGCCACAACTGGTATCGCGTAACGGATGCAGGCGGTCAGGGCAGCGTGCACCCAAATTAGCGATCTGGAGCGCACTTCAACCTGGACGCGTATAGTGTATAGTTTGCGGTTGAAATGCATCGAGGGCATGTGCCCGACGTGAAAGCGTCAAGGCGGCGGCATCGATTCAAGTGACTTGTGTCAGTCGCTGCACTCAACTTGAAGCTGCCGTTTTGGCGGAGCAAAGAACCACCGGACGGCAGTCAGATGGGGAGACTCGCGGTTGAACTGGTGCAGTTCGCCGTGTTCTCTGGTGGCCGAAATCCACCGTCGGGATGATCGGTCGGCCATTCCACGCCACCAGCGTGGGATTGCTACTGCAGCAAAACAGTCAGGCCGACTCGGTGAGGTTACATCACGCACTCAAAAGCAAGTTTTCGCACCCGAACAATGATAAGTTGGTTTTCACGCACAATAATGCCGAGCAATCTACCGGTATTGGTAGCACGCACCACCTCCGCATCTGGCTCCGGCGATTGACGGACGCTATGACTGAGCTAAACGGGCCTGGCTAGCGTGCGTTATCAGACCACGTCGGCTTTCTTCCGATCTCCGCCATGTGCATGAAAACGGCAGCGCGCCGTCGTGGTGTACCGCCCACCCACCCGATACGACCGAGCAATCAAACCTCCGGCGCCGGGAATCCTGAACAAGTTCAGTGCAAACGCTGCTCCGACCTTTTCCCGGAGGAATCTACTTCGAAGTATAATGCGTGGTGACGCAAAGCTCATCAGCCTCTGCCACGTAATTGCGCCCGAGAATTGGCCGAGTGTTGCCCCCAGCAAACTTCCGAAAGGACACGAGGAAGTCCTGCGGACGCTGGAGACTCGGCTCCAGTTTGTCGCCTGCTTCCAACAAATTTCGTTCAGACATTTCGCGATTTTCGTGTTTTTATCGTAATCTTCGTGCCATCTTATTTTGATGACGCAGGCTCATCATCAGTCGTCAACCGTGTGCACGATTCGACGCCAGGAAGCTTAAGTTCGCCCTTAGGTTTTTAGGTTTCGATTTATGTTCGCAGCATCCGCTGCGAATCTGAGACGCGTCAAAAACGGTCCGATGCTCGTCTGTGATTGGCTCTTTCCGCTATTTTCGTCAACTTGCTCGTTTCTTTGCGTTCCTACAATGAAGGCTACATGTTCACGTACTTCACCCATTTTGTCGTCAAACCAGATGGACCAAACCTCCTGAGAACAAAACCTTCTCTTTCTCCAGGTTTGAACGTCCAGTCTGCAACTCTCTTAAGTTCGCGCACTAAGTACGTTGGGTGTTGTCTTCCGCCACCTTCTCGGTCAACCGCAGATCCGAAACGGAAGCGAAGACGGCAAGCCAGTCTCCCTCCATGAGCACCGTCGACGACGCCTCCCCCGCGCTCGCCAGCGCCCCTGCGGACCCAAATCAGCCTGTTAATGGTGCACCCGCGTCTGTAGCAGCCACCCCGCCCCCCGTGGTGGTGTCTGTGGCGTCTGTGGGCGAGAAGAAGACGCCGCTAATCAACGTCCATGAAGAGGCGGAGCACTTGTACCCGGCGCTGTTCGAGTGGTCGCGGCCCTGCGAGTCTGTGGGCATCACTGGCTCCTTCAACAAGTGCGTGTTGCCGTTGTTTGACTTGCTTTAGCGACTCTTGTTGCTCTCTGAGACGCTTGCTAACGATGGAATTGTGTGATTGTCGGACGGTAGTTGGGGCTCGCAGATCTTGCTGCAGAAACGATCAACGAGCGCAGACAGCGCTGCACTGTTCGCCATGCAGCTGTTCCTGCCTGTGGGCACGCATTTGTTCAAGTTCTGCGTGGATGGTGCGTGGCAGTACGACCCGGAAGTGGCCTTCGCGCCTGATGAGTACGGCAACCTGAACAACTTTATCAAGATCATGCCGGACGTGGACCCGCAGACCAAGAAGAAGCTGCTGCAGCGCGCCATCCGCACCATCATCCGTGACGCCAGTGAGGGGCTGCCGGTTATGAATCCCGTGGCCAGTGAGGAGCTCATGAAGCTGCGACTGCAGACGTCCCCCGTGCTGCGACCGCAGCGCTCACCGGTGATGAAGCCGCTCAAGGAAGAGGGACGCCATGACAGTCGCTCGGCGCCGACGCCCATGCTCACGCCGCTGACGGCGCCACGCAAACCCCAAGATGCCGAGGACTCGGAGTACGGGCTTCGTGTGGGTGAGCGCCACTTGAGCAACCACAACTTGCTGTCGCACAACGGCAGTTTGCCACGTTCGCGAGCGGGCACGCTCATCCGCTCCAAGAGCGAGGAATCGCTGGGTCGCGCTAGCTCGAGCTCTAACTTGGCTACGGCGGACGCGGACGCCGCCGTGACGCCCAAGTACTCGAACTACCTGGACGACGCGATCGCCAACTCGGTGCTGCTGGCTGCCACGACGCAGCACTTTGGCGGTGACCTGGTCACGCACGAGCACAGCATGCGCGCGCAGCTCGGTGGCCACCGATCGGTGCTAGTCTCGGCCCACCCCAGCGCGCAGCAGTCGTCACCTCCGCATCGCAGTGGCGGCAAGCTGATCATCTTTTTGGTGGGGCTGCCTGGCCGCGGGAAAACCTTCATCGGCCACATCCTGGCGCGTCACTTGACCTGGATGGGGCACAAGTCGCGCGTGTTCAACACGGGCGAGTACCGCCGGAGACTCGTGGGCTCCAACGTGAACCACGCGTTCTGGGACCCGCTCAACGAGGAGGCGTTCCACA
>MBAC02010009.1:0-24184 GCA_001712635.2 Nothophytophthora sp. Chile5
CGGAGTAGCAGGCCACGCAGACCAGTCGTGTTGATCTTGCAATAGCTGAGACAGAATCCTGACTTGTGCGGAAGGAGGGTGTAGAGCCGTAGCAGCTTCACGATCTTCGGGTCGGCATTCTCGCTCGCCACATCAACCGGGTGGTGGGCCTCGAAGCTCTTCAGAAATGTAAACATGAGTGGAATGAGCAGATGCGGTTTTTCCAAGGTGGCACTAAATGGTCGAGGCACATCTGCGCGATACTCCATGATCACATTTCTGTTCGCTCTGCCGTCGTATGTGTCAGCTATTATTCGATTGACCATGTCACGAGCCTCGGCTTTGGTCAACCGATACTCTAGCCGCAGGTACTTCTGGAACCGCGGGACGAAATTTTGAAGTAGCGCGTTGTTGGTGTTGACAGCCATCATTTGCGCCGATGCCGACATCCACCCAGATGACAGGTACGACGTGTCAGCTGGCTCATACCCGATGGGGCGCCAGGATTTGTAAAGTTCAATGGTTTGTTGCAGTTGGGCGTCTTCGCACGCCTTCCGCTCTCGACACCCCGTGCTCACAGCAGAGAGACAACGATCGAAAAAGAGTTGGTCCACTGTCGGAAACTGGAGGTGTGCGTGGAGACCTTCGACGCACAGGCGAAGCACATGGAGGTTCGCCAGAATGTATGCCTCTGTTGTAGCCTTGTTCATAGCCAGAAGCGCCGTATTCAGTGGCTCAATGAGTCTATCAGCGCTTTCCTTACAGAAGCTATGGAGGGTAGTCTTGATCACGGTGAAGCGGGTGAGCTGATTCCGAGCTGCGCGCCTGGACACGTCCAGCCTAGTCCTCGACGACCCACCTGCTCCTCTGGGGGGAGTGTGCCACTCCATTCAGCGAAGCGTGGGAGTAAGGGACTCAGAGGCGATGCTTGTGTTGTGAACGCGCTTGGTGTCGATTTCGTCTCTGCAACACGAGCAGTCGTCCCAAGGCGATCTTTCGAAAACAGGTTCACGATATGAATCTGTGTCATTAGCCTCAGGTCACAACTCAATGTCGGGGATTACGGTGTTAAAACAGGAATGTCAAATTGGTCATACAAAGTTCAAGATCACCTCGTGCAAAAATCTGGATACTTGTAATGGCTTTGGCGACGGCCGCCGTGATTCCCCCACTTCGATATGCATGCGGCTCCTCTGGCGCGGCGCGCGTTCCGCCGCGTGGCACTGGAGTGCTGGGCCCCCGAATACTATGATCCACATAGACGCTTGTGGTCGACGATTGAGATTCCCCCGCAGCGCAAGAGATAGCCAGAGGAAGCGAGGATACCGAGCGAAGTTCAACTCATTTATTTTGCTTCCCCACGATAAATAGAGACAACAGCACACAAGAAACGTGTTTGCGACGCCGCGTGGGGTCAGAATGACCCAAGCTTCAAGTGGAAAGTGCTTGAAGATCGCAGCCTCCACTTGACGATAGCAGCCATGTCCGGTGCTGTATGCCTGCCTGACATCGCCCACAGCTCTCGAGCACCGGCACGACACTAGCAAATCAGCCAGTCGGTCGGTCGGCGAACTTGAACTTGCGAAGGATGTAAATAAATGCAGCATCAACGTTGAATGCACGTGCCGGTACACATACTGACTGTGCAGGTGCATTTTCTACTTGCATCGCTTTTTTGGCAGCTTCAAGGACGCATTGGCGAGTGCTCTTTGTCGTGGTGCAGGCACTATGCTTTGCGTAGAACGCTCTATGCCTGTCGGCGCACACGTAGCCATCCATTGCATAGGCACGCAGGCTGCCGCGCGATGCAACACAGAGCGCTTGGATTTTGTTGCGGCCTCGGTGAACACTTCTGAACATCTCAAAAAGAAGAGCGGCGCCAGCCACACACACAAAACATGCCGGCGCATAGCGCCATCTGCAACGTCGGGAACCACGATGCAAAACGGGTCAGAAAATGGCAAGCGTCCTGATCGGAGGTCGCGTGTGTAATAGCCAAAACATGCCTTCGATCTGCACGTGGCAGCGATCGTCGATTCAACAATGCGAGAGCGTCGAAAATGGCACACGCAAGGCTCCCAATGCCCGCAAGAAATGCCGGAAACTATTAATCCGAGTCTACTGGAACAAAAGGAGAGTTTTACGGAGCCCTCAAGCATTACTATACGAAAGCCGCAAATCTTGCGAAGAGATTCAGGAGCCTGTAAAGCGGCGATAAGAGCTCGTTGGCAGTACGTCTGGTAAAGTTTTGGTTGGATTCCACGTGGTTGCGGCTTTCATTTGTTTTTCCGATGCATGCATTTCGTTCCAGTTGACTCGGAGACGACCAATTAAAGGCACTATAGCCTGGCGCTGCTAGGCGAATTCGCTGTATGCACGAGCATGATCACTCGCCTTGAGCCGCCTCCAAGTCCACACGATATGGCATACAAACGCCAGCGATAGAGGGGTTAGTAAGTGTAGGCAAAGAGCGCATGCCTCGTTTCTTCTCAATCAGCTCCAAATGCCTCGTTCATCTCCTCGCGCGTCAGTCAGCTGTGGCCAGAATTGCACGGGGTTCGTCACTCCAGTGTTTCGCGGCTAACGTAGCAAGTTGGACCAGTTCCACCCTCAACTGACGGCGCCTCCTACGCACGACTCGTGAACCACGAGTAGCCCTCAGGTCGTTTTATTGCATCGTTAGAGCATCCGGGAGAAGGCGCAGCATTCCAGCAATGTGAATCTGCCTCCGGCGAGATCAAGAGCGCGTGCACCTCTGTGGCTCCATTATTCCATGCCAGCAAAGCTGAAGCCACACGCCACGCTGGCCAAACCAGCCAGCGGAACGGATGCTTGCCGACGCGACAATCTGCCGTTATGGGCTCCCCTCAGTGGGACACCACGCACGAGCGCGCGAAATGACTGAATTCGAAGCGCCGAATCATTTGAAATCAGCTTGTGCTGGCGAAATACGCTCGGTAATGGCCTCCTAGCATACCCTTTAACGCCAATATTTCATCAATCAGCGCCAGCGCCAGCGTCCGGGAAGCCTTGGCCGTTGGTTCTGGTGCTGTGCTAGGCGCGGCGTGCTATCGCTCTGAACAGACGCCGCCGCTGAAAAAACTGCGGCGACTTGCAAATCCGGCGGATCGAAAGTGGGGAAGCTTGGATCTGATCTCCCAGCTGCGGTGGACGCCACTTGGAATGGGATCGCGGCAGGTGGCGAGCGCGTTCAACGCCAGCAAGCCATCTGACCACTTGCACCACATCCCTTCCCGAGCCACGGCAGCTCTTTATCAAGGCCAGGCATAATTCTGAAATCTAGTCAAATCACGGTGAGTTGCGGGTTCGCACCAATACTTCCGCCAAGAGCGCGCACCTTGTTTTCGAATCAATTCAGCGTCCACCCAATGCTGACTTGTTCGGCGTGGCTTTTGGCTTGACGGAAATGGCTCCTTCCCCGCTCACGACGCGACGACAATCGCCAGCCTTGCCGAGTTGCCGCGCTTGGATGGACCTCGTTCTGGCCTCAAGTGGGAAGTAATGCTGCTAGGTTAACTCGCCCCGCATCTGCGCCACTCAAAGCCCACTTCGCAGCGCAAATCAGGCGGCGGCTGGTTTGAGAGAGGGACGGATGCTGGGCCACCTAATCGGCGCCTTCTGTCTGCCTGCCGCCGCGTCCTCTGTATTCGCCATTCCACATTTCGCTACCCAGGCCACAGCCATATCTCCTACAGCGTCCGACACGTGTGTCGAGACCTGTACTTGCTCCCATATTGCCAGAAGGGATTATGGCTCGCGCCACTCTGACGTCCACCTCTCGCCGACATGAGCTGGGCGGCTCCGGCGTCTCGGCTCGCAGCATGTTCACGTGCTCCGACGGCTTCGACTCGGCCGCGGAGATGGAGATGGAGCGCCGCAAGTGCAGTTTCCTCAGCTCCTCCAGTCGGGCGCCTTTCAGCCAGCTGGCCAGGTCTCCTGCCGCTCGCTCGGCCTACAGTTCCAGCAGCGGCCGCTCGACGGTGGACCTCTCGAGCTCCGTGGAGCTCAAGGAAGAGGACGAGGCGCTGCTGGCGCTGGCCCAGGCCGCTCGAGCCAAGGTGGAGGCTGCCAGATGCGTCGGTTTCCCCTCCGGCTCGTCCTGGAAGGAGCGCAAGGACTGCCAAGCCGTCCACGTGTTCGAGCGGAGACCCACGACCAGCGAGTACGAAGTGGCGGCGTCCACGACGCTGCCCTGCAGCTCAGGAGAGATCATGGAGGTGCTTTCCAGCCGCAACAGCGACGACTTCAACGCCACGATGGTGGCTCTGGCTGGCGATGCCTTCTCCTACGCCGTCACGCTGCGGGAGGTGCCCCTAGCTTCGGCCGACGCGCATCTGTCCACCAAACGCGTGCAGTTTTCCGGCGCGATCCCGTTGGTCTCCAGCTCCAAGTCGTTCGAGTTCCTGGACTACGTCGAGTTCGACTACGACACCCGGACGGCCGTACGCACCATCCAGCTGCTGGCACGGGACCGCGCCGGCCGTCTCACCGTCGCTGGCGACGTGATGGCTGGCTACGTACTCGGCGAGCAGGTGGCGTCGCACTTAACCTCCGTCTTCTTCTTCGGCAGCCACGCCACCGACTCAAGCCTGAGCTCGTCCAAGGGTCTCGGGAAGGCCAAGAGTAAGCTCAAGGCGGTGACACTGCGGGAGGCTTCGGTGCAAGGACTGCTGAAGCTGGCCAAGCTGATCCCCAAGGTGGGAGACATCGCACTGCGAAGGCGCTTTGGCGCGCAGGATGTCGTGGACCCTGCTGAGGATACGGGTGCCAGCGGACCAGCCAAGGAGGGCTGTTCCGGATGCAGCAAGCCGCTGAAGGAGTCGCTTCTGCGCAAGAAGCACTCCTGTTACCTCTGTGGACAGTTCACATGCAGCAGTTGCTCCAAGGTGCAGGACGTCGAAGGGCGGATCGGAGTCATTGAGCGCTTGCGCATCTGCTGCGCCTGCATCTCAGCCACACGACACCAGGTTTTCGAGAACAGCGGCCCCATCGCCGAAGCGCCGGTGCTTCTGCTCCGTGCCAGCACCTTGAGCGTTCTGAGCACGAGCTCTTCTGCCGCCACCTTCCGCTCGACCGCTAGAGCTTCAAGGTCGCGTGCGCCGCCGTCTGATACGCGGTGATTACTGCAGAATAGTATCAGTCGGCGAGACCGCGCTAAGCGAGGCTAGCTAGCGAACGACCTCACGCCCTTAGGCACTCGGAGTCCCCTCCACCACTTATCTAATGCCTCTTAACCCAGCGCAATCAACACCAATCAATCCAACGAAGCAGCTTGAGCTGAATGAGAACGCTGCTTGCTATTGGAGTAAGTTACTAAAGTACCAAGAGGCCCACGACTGCAGAGCTTCGACCGCTCAAGTGGTGGTGGGCACGTGGACCCAGACGAGCGAGATGGCCACCAGCGCGTAGGCGGTGAGCAGCATGGAGCCCTCGAGCCAGTTGGACTTGCCGTCGGCGATGATGGCGTAGACGATGATGATGGACATGAGGTAGATGAGGATCTCGAACTGCGGGAAGGCCAGCGTCATGGCGCGGTCCATGGCCCAGCCGGCCAGCACCACCACGGGCACCACGAAGAGCGACACTTGCGTGGCGGAGCCCACGGCCACGCCCATGGCCAGCTCCATCTTGTTGTTCAGCGCCACCTTCACGGCCGTCACGTGCTCGACGGCGTTGCCCACCACAGGCAGCAGGATGATGCCGATGAAGGATTTGCTCAGGTTCATCTCGTTGGCGAAGCCGTCGATGGAGCCCACGAGGAACTCGGAGAACATGGCCACCAGCAGCGTGGCCACCAGCAGCACGGCGGCACTGGCGCGCTTGGAGAGCGGCACCGACTCGTCGGCGTCCTGCTCGTCCTGGAAAAACTCGGCGTGCGTGTGCAGCTGGAAGAAGAGCAGTTGCATGTACATGAAGAGCAGGAAGCCCGCCGAGATGCGCGAGAGCGTGATCGTGTTCTCCACGCGGGTCTCCTCCGAGTCGTGGCTCGAGAAGTAGAAGATGTAGCTGGGCAGCAGCATGGCGAAGCTGGCCAACATCAGCAGCGACGAGTTCGCGCTGGCGCCCACGGCGTTGAACGAGTTCTCCTTGTGCGTCACGCCGCCGGCGATGAACGCGCAGCCGAGCACCAGCAGCAGGTTGGACAGCACGGAGCCGATCAGAGAGCTCTGCACCACGTTGATCTCGCCCGCGCGCAGAGCGAAGATGGCCACGATCACCTCCACCGTGTTGCCGAAGGTGGCGTTCACGAGGCCGCCGATGGTCTCGCCCGTGTGGAAGGCCAGCGACTCGGTGGCTTCTCCCAGCAGATTGGCCAGCGGGATCATGACCAGGAAGTTGAAGATGAAGACCCACAGGTCGTTCCAGCCGCCGAGAGACGCCCAGATCGCCAAGGGCGCGAACAGCAGCAGCAGATTCAGATACTGCGCCTTCACCATGCCGTATATGGCGACCGCGTCCTCGCGCAGCGACACGGGGCCATCGTTGCCGGCGCTTCGCTCCGTGACGCTGCTGCTGCTGGCGTCGAACGCCGAGCTGGTGCCGCTGGTGCCGTACAGGAGCGACGTGTGCTCGCCCATGGAGGCCGGGTACTTGCGCTGCTCCGACGCGCTGTTCGGCCCGCCGTCTGCGCCCACTGTGCGTGAGCGGCGGAGCGCCGCGAGGGCCTGCGCCGTGTGCATGTTGGCCGCTTGGGACGGAGGGGGAGGCGGCGACCGGTTCGGGAGGACGGCGCTGCTGCTATTGCTGTGGTGGTGGGTGGGACCCCCCGCGACTTCGAGACTGTGGATCTGCGTCGTTGCTGCGACGGCCGTCGTCTTTGCTGCGGCCGGGAGGCGAGGAGAGAAGGGCGCGGAGGCAGGTCTTCCGCCCTCTGGCTTGCTGGCTGGTTGCTCGATGCGACAGTTGGGGAGTGGGAGAGCTGCGGTCACGCGAGATTCCGCGGCCTTCGAGCAACGCGTTCGAGTAAAATGGAGCGAGCAGAAAACGGAAACTGCTGGCTCATGGGATGTTGTGAACGAAAAAATCCACTTGCTGCAACAGGACGAGGGCGACGGACCAATCAGCGCTCGAGTAGAGTGGGAGTCGACCCAATTACCCGCGACCACTCCCGTGTGGGTAGAACAGAACGCGCCATAAACCCATTTATTAATACCGTCCGTGGGTGCTGGAATTAACAAAACGAGGGTTAATCGAAGCCAGCTTTGGCGACAAACCCTGGCTGTTCAATCTGTCCAGGTGAAAGAAACCTGGGCATCGCGCACGCCAGTGTGGAGTCAGACTCGGAAAGGTCGCATGTCGGGCCACCAGCGCGAAACACCCAACAACGCCAAGCAGCCATCAGCTGGAGTGCATCCGCGAGCGCCAATTTTCCTGAGATGAAACGGATGATCCCAAGCGGCACGCTGAGAGAGTAGCCAGTTCCCGAGGAGCGATTAATCAAGGCGAAGGTTCGCGACTTGGACGGCAAGCTGCTGCCCGAGCGCTTTTGCACATCCGAGGCTTTGATATCGCACTGGGCGCCTGTCGATTCCTGCCGTTTCGGACTAACCTTCTCTGGCAGCGAGAAAACAAAAAAAGCGTTTTTCGGGAGCCGGGAAACGATTGGAAGAGAGGAGAAGGTTCCGAATTCTACAAATAACTTGCTCAGAATTCGTTTCGCACAAGCTATAAATAAAAACCTGGCCACATTTTAAGTGAGGTCAGAAATACCTTTTGATACCGGTATTTGGTCTCCGTGATGGTTTTGTGCCCCCTCCTCGCGCATCCCCCCCTCAAGAGGCAGCTCAACAGTCACAATGCAGTTGTTGGCAGGGGTGCCCTCGCAGAAGATATGGACATTGTGTCCGACCCGAGATATTCAAGTTTGCAGGTTTCCAGCCATGCTTCCCACCTGCTCCGAGCTGGGAGCGTGGCGCAACATGCCTTCTCACAGGTGCGAACGAACGTCAACCCCAGGCTTTGGCTCGCTCTGATTGGCCGAGCTCGCGACTTTCGGTCGGCGTTCAGCACTCGAGGGCCAAGGGGTTTGCTCGTTCGTGCCACCTCGAAAAACCTCGCCAACGCCACCCCGTTTCGGTTCATGGTCGCCGCGCTGGCGGCTTGGACGGCCACAAGATCAACCATCCAGCAGGCGCCAAGTCTCCAGCCAACGAGCGCGAGCTCAGCCCCCAGGCGTCTGCCAGCCCAGCAGCAGAGCCAGCACGCGGAAGAGCTCGGTGGCGCGGTGGTCGTCACGTGAGAGAAGCACCGGCGCCGAGTCTTTCGTTGCGCTGTAGTGGCTGGTGGGAGAGCTCCTGGAGGCGACTTGTCGACTGTTCCGCAGTTCGTGAAGCCGCGATGTTGCATCCGACGAACGCGTTCCTCGACATGGAGGCCATTCGCCAGAAAGTCGCGGGTATGTGCGCGTGCATTCCGTAGACGCCTCTCGCCCAGTGGTGCTTGGAGTGTCTTTGCCGCATGCGCCGGTTGTCGTTTCTATGGGTTTCTGACGTTGCTTGATGGCAACATGCAGGCAAACGGCCCGTGGTGTTCCTGGACTACGACGGCACCTTGTCGCCTATTGTGGACGTGCCTGACCGCGCGTTCATGACGGACGCGATGCGCGCTGCGCTCAGCGAACTCTCGTCCAAGTTCGTGACGGCTATTGTCACCGGCCGCTCCACTGAGAAGGTGTACAACTTCGTGCAGCTGGACAACCTGGTGTACGCTGGCAGCCACGGCTTCGACATCAAAGGCACCAAGAGCCGCCCGATCAACTGCCAAGTGGCCGACCACTACCGCCCCACACTGGAGCAGGCACTGCGCGACCTCACGGAGCAGACGGCGCATATCCGCGGCGCCGAGCTGGAGGACAACGGCCTGGCCATCTCGATACACTACCGCCACGTGAGTCTTGTATGATGGATGGATGCACTGTGATCTATCCAGCTGCTGCTGGGCTAGCGCTGTTGCTGTGCCATCCTTCGGCAGTCACTCAAAGCAAACGCGTCGATGCCGCTGTCTGTTTTGTGCTTGCGAACTCGCCATCAGGTTGACCCGACGCTGCAAGGTGCAGTGGAGCAAATTGTCGACGACTACGTGTCGTTCCATCCCAGTCTGACCAAGAAACTCGGCAAGATGGTGTTCGAGCTCCGACCTCGGGTACGAACGATACTTCTCATTGGCGCCATCTGACGATAACTCCTTGTGCTAATGCCGACGATTTGTACCACGATACCTTCTCGAGTAGGTCGACTGGGACAAGGGTCGCGCTGTCATGTTCATCCTGGCGGAGCTGGGGCTGGACGCGGAAGATGTGGTGCCCTTCTACCTGGGCGACGACGTGAGCGACGAAGACGCTTTCAATGCGCTGAATGGTCGCGGACTGGGCCAGGGTATCTCGATCATCGTGCGCGATCCCGAAGCGGTGAAGGTGGATCTGCCGGGCAACATGAAGGAGCTGCCGGCCACCAAGGCGTCCTACTCGCTCCGCGACACGTTCGAGGTCCAGCAGTTTTTGACTGTGCTGGCTGCGCTGGAAGAAGCGTCTTTCGCGTGCTAGGCCCGATCCAGGCACGGGAAGTGAAGAGAAGGCGAAGAGAACTCACTGGGGTTGCGTGCTTGAGAGCGGAAGCAGAGGTCGTCGTCATCTACCACTGGCCATTCCGGCATTCATGTGGTACATTACGTAAAATGTACATAATTTCATAACGTAGCAGCCTTGTATTACTGCACATTTGCTTTTGGGTTTCGGGGTCCGAAGTACCGTACTCCCCCGAATGAAAGGACATTTGATCGGCTGTTCTGGGGGTCCAGATGTCTACATTTAGCTCCCCGATTTCTCAAATTTAGACATTTCTGGTCCGTGCGTTGTGTGTGGGGAGGGAAGCACGCCGCCCAAGAGGAAGAAAGAAGCCACCCGCCATCATGTCTGTGCGTGTCCTCCAAGCGTCTTCGCGCGCCGCTGCGGCCGTCGCAGGCAAGCGCTCCGCCGTCGCCACGACCTCGCGCGCCTTCTCCGAGGTGACGAAGGACGAGGAGGCCGCCAAGGCCGCGGCCGCTGCGGCGGAGGAGAAGCTGATGGCGCAGCTCAAGAAGCAGGCGTTCGAGGAGGCGGATCGCACCGGTACGTTGCTTTATAGGACTGTGGTGTATCGACGGATACGACGGATACGACGGATGATCTGACGGATGTACACTGCGTTTGTCCGCTTGTTTGTGCGCAGTTCTGCCCATCCAGGCGACCGAGCGCATGTTCCCGAGCATCGAGAAGTCGCCGATTCCGTTCCCGGAGGAGGCGGCGCTCGTGTCGGGCACCGGCGAGTGGTCGGTGGGTCGCACGGGCAAGATCTTCCAGCCTGCGCGTAACCAGATGCAGAGCGGCACCCACCAGACGAAGCACTGGGAGATCCGCTTCGACGCGCCGCGTACGTGGGAGAACCCGCTGATGGGCTGGACCAGCACGGCGGACCCGTACGTGGGCCTGGCGTACAAGTTCGACACGCTGGAGCAGGCGCAGCACTTTGCCAAGAAGCAGGGCTGGGTCTTGGACGTGGCGGAGCCCGCCCCGAAGGGCGACTTCGCCGGCAAGATCTCGTACGCGTACAACTTCCTGCCGGAGGACATCGGGAACCTCATCAAGCGCAAGGGCAAGAAGTCGTGCGTGCAGTTCAAGCACCCCACTGGCCGCCGCAGCAACTGGGTGAAGACGCTCAAGTACCACGGCGACGGCGTCGTCGCGCAGCACGGCGGCGAGGCCAAGGAGTAAGCGAAGCGACGCAGCCAAGGAAAGTCACAAGCACAGCGACGGAAGCAGGCGGCAACGTGGGGAGCGGAAGCAGAACTAACAGCCAAACACGAAGAAAATGAAGCAGTCTTGTTGCAACAGAGCAGCAGCGAGTGAAAAGCCTGACGCCCAAACGAAAAGAGAATGCTGTTGATATATATCGCATGCAGCGTGTTCTCTCATTTCGGAAGGAGATGCGAGAGCAGCCGCCTACTAAAAGGGAGACCGTCCTTCCTGCCTGTCCTCAGAGCGAGTCGCCAGCAAGCAAAGCTCGAGAGAGGCTCGTCCTTCGCCCAGACAGGAGGCCGCGTCGCTTAGACGGACACGTGCGAAGGCTGGCTCTTGGAGGCGGCCGAAGCGGTTGCCATGGCCGGCACCTGGGCCTGCGACTGGTTGTAGCGCAGCTCGGGCATCGCTTCTAAGTCGGCCTCCTCCTGCTGCTTCGCCGTTGTGTTGGCGCCCGTCGGCTGCAGCATGGCCGCCTTGTATGCCGGGTGCTGGAAAAGCAAACGTCATGGCGCGACACAATACGTTAACACCTGAGCAGTGCTCGAGCACGAAAACCTCACGGCGTTCGCTGCACTTACTCGGTAGATGAGGAAGAAGTTGAAGAGTGCCAGCAGGAAGAAGCACCCGCCCAGGATCCAACCGATCCAGCCCTGCGACACCGCCAGGAACGCAATGCTACGAGCACCATCAACCCAGCAGCCATCGTTAGCATGCATAGCAAATCGTGTAGAGTGCAGTCGTTTGGTGACCAAAGAGCGTTCAACGCTCAAAAGCACACAGCAGGTTCAGTTGGAATGAGCAACTGCTGGGGGATACGCACCACATGATGTAGGACGCCTTGCCGAAGGCCGAGAACATGAAGCCGAAGTTGACCTTGACTCGGTCCGCAACCGACGGGAAGCGCTCGTGGTTCTCAATGAACGCCAGCCCCGCGCTCAAGAACCTGCACAAGAGCACGCCACAGCCGTCTGTCAGTCACAAAGCAGACCAAAACTGATACAAACGCCATCATATCGCTGTGGAAACGACCGCCCGACGCACATGATGTAGATGATGACCAGGAAGTGCGAGTAGCTCGGCACCTCGAACATGCGGATGAAGCACGTGACCCACAGGCCGCCCGCGAACACGAGGTTCACCAGCCGCATGTAGCCGTTGATACGCGCGATGTCCGTGGTGGAGATGCGGCGCTCCAGCTCGTCGGTGCGGTCCTTGATGACCTTGGGCACCTGCACCTGCGAGATCTGCGTGGAGATCTGGCGCAGCAGCGCGCTCCCGGGGATAGCGGCCGGGGAGGCCGCGACTCCCGGTGCCGCAGCCGCAGCTGCAGCCACAGGGGCGGCGGCCGATGCCGTCGAGGAGGCGGCGGGTTCCATCATCTTGCCTTGGGGAGTTTCCTTCCTTCCTTCCCTTGCTATCGCGCTTTCGAGTGACAGGGCGGGGAAGAGAAGCGCCTGCTTTTCCCGACGACGTGGTCGCGGCGACTGCCCAGGACAGTGAGCCCGGGTTTTGAAGCAAATCAGAAACCCGAAACCCACCGGTTGCAAACGTTTACAGTCGGAGTTTGTATTGATTCGGGTGGGCAAGGAATATTGTGGATGTGGATGTAAATGGATTGAGTTGTGAGGACCCGGCGCTCTGGATTTTCTAACTCCCTGCATTTTCCAACCCATACAAAAACGTATATGCGGGGAACGCGAGAAGAATACCGGCTATATCCTGATACAATCTACCACGGAAAATACCACCTGAGCTGGCCGATCGATTCTCCAGTGATTCGTTAAACAAATTCAGCCAATCATAGATCTCCAAGTCGGCAGTGCCCAGTTCGATTGGCTGGAAAAGAAATGTATGTTGGCGTTGAGGGATCCAACGCAACCGAAGCCATGTTTGCTTGGAGCTTCAGCAAGTGCACGCGAAGATGGACGAGACGCTCAAGAAGTCCTTCTCGGCGTCCGTCGGCGCCGTCATCACGTCCTTCGTGGTGCGTACACGCCTCCACCCCTGGACCTTACGGACGCGCTCATGATCCTCGGAGCGGCACTGACTTAAATGCGGCGCGCTGTGCAGATCACGCGTAAGTGCGCCGTTTGTGCTTGCTGTCAAATGTTGTGCGCGCAGTTGCTGAATTCCGGGGGTTACGTGCCTATTTTTGTGGTTCTGCTGCAGCGCTGGAGGTGGTGAAGACGCGCTTGCAAGTGCAGGCGCCGGACATCGTGCATGTTTCGCCTGCCGCTCAGAAGGTGCGTCGATCATGGCGAGCCAGCGGGGTCAGTCCATCAAAACGCTGTTGTCCACACTGCTAATGCAGATCGGTTTCTGCTATTGTTGCTGGTGTTGGTTGTGGCTGCGCAGTGCTCGTATTATTGCTTTTCCAATGGACTCATGGACACGATGTTGCCCAAGGAGAAGCTGCTGCAGCGCTGTAAGTGCTCACCGGAGCAGATCTGCTTGCCGCCCAAACCCAACAGTACGCTGTACACGATGGCGCGCATCGTACGGCTGGAAGGCCCGCTCGCGCTCTACGCCGGACTCCCGCCCACGCTGTTAACAGCAATCCCTTCAACTGCCGTGTACTTCACGTCCTACGAGATGCTGCTCAAGCGGTTGAAGACGGCATTGCCTGACCAGAACCCCGGGCTGTTGGCGATGGCGGCCGGTAGCGCTGCGCGCGCCGCTGCCGCCACCATTTTCTCCCCCTTCGAACTCATTCGTGTGCAGATGCAGGCTGTGGCGAATGCCCATCCGTTCGCCACATACGCGCGGCGTATCTGGCGCGGAGGCATCCGTCAGCTCTACGCGGGGCTGGGGGCCACTCTGGCGCGGGATATCCCCTTCTCCGCCGTCTACTGGTACGGCATCGAGACGTCCAAGGGCTATCTGAGCGAGCGGATCCCAATCGCGGACCCGCAGCGAAGACATGTCACGGTCGCCTTCGTCTCGGGCGTGCTGGCTGGCGTGCTCGCCACTGTAGGAACGCACCCGTTCGACGTGGTCAAGACCCGGTCGCAGCTGGTGGTGTATTCCAAGGACATGGCCCCGGCTGCGTCGTTCGTGCAGCTTTTGCGGCAGGTCTGGCACGTCGAGGGCGTCGCGGGGATGACTGCCGGCCTGGTGCCCCGCATCGCCAAGGTGGCGCCCGCCTGCGCCATCATGATCTCCTCGTATGAAGCTACCAAGCTCGCCTTCAACTTGGACTGAGTAAGGGCGAAATAGAGGGTGTGCTTACGACGCCACTTTGGTTTACATGAACTTTGGCTGCAAAATGTTCTATTTTCTATTTTTTTGCCTGCTGAAAGCGTTGGTGGCTGGAGGCTGTGGGTGAAGCGATGCAAAACCCGGGATCTTCCGAGCCAACCACACAGCTGAAGATCTTCACCGGTGGATGGGCGCGCCTTCGGTCGCGACGCCACCGAGCGCCGGGACGACAAAAGAGAAGCGCTTGCTGAGTGCGATCCTCCTGTGGCAGCTGCCAGACTCGTGGCCACTATGGCTTCAGCCTCCGCCTCGCTTCTCGCATTCGTCTCCGAAGCCGGTCTGATACACCACAGAAAGTTTGCATGTCCCGCCTGTTCAGCCCACCTTTCGCATTTGGCAGGTGCTCCAGAACACCTCGCCCAATAACGGACAGCTCTTCGCACGCATTTTCCCACAAGAAATCTGTTGGCAACGGCTGGTTCAAGCAACGGCTGCGCCTTCCGCGGCGAGGCTCTCCTGAGCTCTGCAGGCCAAGCGCCGCCCCCTGGTTGGTAATGCCCGCGGGCCTCCGAGCCATTGTTTGCTGCTCGTTGTCGTCGGATTCGTCCTCGCCTCATCGATCGCGATTAGCTTAAACTAGTCACACCTACCCTCCTCACCTCCTGCAGCACCACAAATTGATGGCCAGGGGTAGGTCCTGGACGGTGCATAGACGCAAATTCACCTGCGAGCGACTCAACTTCTGGCGAGCAGGCGTGGGGGCAGCGGTTGCTTTCCCCAGCCCGTGCTGAATCTTTCCCTCTGAAAGGCAATACCCTGCTGTTCTGCACCTCCGCTTCATCCCTCGTTTTGCTATCCGTAGCGTCCTCCAAGACCTCTGTAATTGCATACTTGCGTCGAGATACATCCCACACCCGCACCAATGGGTCCGCGATGCCAGATGCGTTCTCACAGGTGCCAGAGGGTAGAGCGCCGAGCGGCGGCGAGCAGCCTCAATTGGCAATTGGCGAGTACCCACGCAAGCCGAGAAGCTGTATTCGATGACGAGCGACCGCGGCCCGACGACGGCCTGGCGCTCGAAGGAGCGGGAGCAGGAGCAAGAGCAGGAGAAGTCCAAGGCCAGCGCCTTCGATGGCAACAGCAGCAGCGTCTCCACGTGTCCGACCGGCTCCAACCGCTCCGTGGACCCCAGTTCCAGCGGTCTAGACAAACCCGAGCACGGCAACGAGGTCGACATCGACGTGCCGGCGGAGGCGCCGACCTCGTGTCTGTCCTTCGCCACCCGCAGACTGCGGAGACGCCGGCTGCGCGGCTCGCGCGCGCGGGTGCCGCTGATCTCGGCGACGTCGCTGTTCAATCGCCTGCAGACCTCGGGCGTCGTGCTCGTGGACTGCCGCAAACCTCACGAGTTCGCGGCGCGTCATCTTCCTGACGCTCTGCATTGTCCGCCAGTGCACACAGGGCCACATCTCCCCGTGCTCAGCTGCACCGGACGGCAGAGCAGGACCGTGGATGACGTGCTGGAGATGGTGCAGAACCCGCACTTGAGCGAGAAGCTGGCGCGACGCGACCTCATGGAGGTCGTGGTGATCGGTGGCAACCACTCCAGCGCGTCTCTACTGTACAAGATGGACTGGGGTTATCGCTTCGCGCGCTTGTTAATGAACGAGGGCCGTGTGTTCTCCGTGCGCTTCCTGGCGCAGGGTTTCCCGGCGTTCGCCAAGAAGTACGGCTTCCTGTTGTCGTCCGAGTCGCCTTCCACGGTGTTGCATGAAGCCGAGAAAGAGCAGGAGCATGCGGCGGCAGAGACAGCACCAGAGATGGCAGAAGCGGCGACCAGTCCGACGGCGCTGACCCACTACCCGAACGAGATCGTGGACGGATTCCTCTTTCTGGGCAACTTCTGGCAAGCAAACTCGGCCGAAGTGATCGACGCGCTGCAGATCACACACGTGGTCAACATGGGGGCGATCACAGACCAGCGCAACAAGTTCCAGCACGTGGAGTATCTGGACGTGGCCATCAAGGACAATGTGGACGTGGACATCGCCCAGGAGTTCTCGCCCACGATTGAGTTCATCCAAAAGGCTGCCGAGCAGCACGGTCGCGTGCTCATTCACTGCGTACAAGGCGTCTCGCGTTCGTCCACGATCGTGATCTGGTACGTCATGCTGCAGACCAAGTGCACGCTCTCGGCCGCCTACAGCCACGTGCTCAAGTGCCGCCCGCTCATCTTCCCCAACCGCGGCTTCATGGCGCAGCTCATCGCCAACGAACGGCAGCTCTACGGCGACCAGAGCGTGGAGGAAGACGAGCTGGAGCTGCTGCAGCATGGACTGCTGCCTCCCATCGACCGCAGCGGCTCGGCGCTCAGCAAGACCTTCCTGTAAGCGTCCCTCTAATACCATACGTAACTTATCACCCCGAAAGCAAACGCGCTTTTGCAAATCGAAAGGGAGAATACGATTTTCGAAAGCGCGGAATAAGAATCGTTTGTGAACAACGGAACTGGAGTCATTTGCAATGGCGTGCAAGAAGTGACGCTTATCGCAGCGTGTGGAAAATGCGGCCGTTGTCGTACTTGCCGTTCACGAAGCGACCGCGCCACTCGACCCCATCTTTGTCCACGTAGTTGCCCGAGCCATGCATTCTAACAGCAAAATAGAAACGCAAAATACGCTCTCACCCATCCTTGCAAAATACATTTTTGCATCCATCCGTGCAAAAAAACTACCCAAATTATGGCATTTTGGGTACCTGTTGCAGTGCCAGTCGCCTTCATAGTGCGCTCCGTCAGGCCAGCGGTAGCTCCCGGCGCCGTGGAAGCGGCTCTGCTGGAAGTCTCCGTCGTATTTGGCCCCCGTGGCGAAGCTGTAGACGCCGTGGCCGTGCATCTGGTCTTGATCCCAGCCGCCTTCGTAGCTCTCGGCGCCCGTCACGAAGGCGCCGTGGCCTTGGCGCACCACCCGACCGCCCACCGAGCAGAACTCGCCCTCTATAGAGAAAGTGACAGCACGAATATGCAGGTCTCGTGAGTGGAGAGGAAGAGGCAGCTGGAAAGTAAAAGCTATCGGTGCGAACTTACTGTACTTGGCGCCGTCGCTGAAGGAGAAGGAGCCCGTCTTGACCTGCCCCTCGTCCTCCTCGGACGGATGATCTTCCTCCGCGACGAACGCGGCCGTGGCCGCAGCTACCACCGCCTTGTCATCTCCACGTCCTGCCGTCGAAGCCTTCGCCTTGCCAGCCATTTTCCTTCCTAGTTGAGTGGGAAAAGCTTCGAACCGGACGGGACGCGATCTGGAAAGGCCGCGTCGTTTCGCGTCTCCTCCTCAGGTCAGTCCTTTGCTGCATTTGCTGGGCTCCATTCTGCCAACAAACAGCAAATAAGAGAGCGTCCCTATCGATCGCAGTGGCGGCTGACGATGCAGGACTTTCTGCACGCCTACGAGATGGAGAGTCTGAAGCTGGGCATCACGGCGCGCAAGGACGTGATCGCGCGGATGGCGGAGTTCTTCCCCAGCGACGACGACAGCTCAGTCGGCAGCGGCTTCCAGGCCACCGCGCAGGCGCTGGCTGCACTTCGTAGCACTGCGCAAGCCAAGCAGCCAAAGGAAGCGAAGGACAAGGCGTGCGTTGCGGCGGCGCTTGTACTGGCCGGCAATTCTCGTGAGGGCTTCCACCACCGACTGCACAACATCCACTTGGTGGCGCTAGTCAACGCGCTGCTCAAGAGCCACGTGTCCGGTCTCGTGGCGCTGGATCTACGTTACAACCACCTCGGCGAACACCAGGAAGGGGTGGCTCTGGAGGAGGAGGAAGAGGAGGAGGAGGCCAAGCAAAAGGGTAGTCGAGACGAGCGCGAGTTCCTCTTGGACACGGCGTCGAGTCTCGGTCGATTGCTGCAGCCCAGGGCGTCCTACACGTGTGTTCTCGCAGAGCTGAATCTGAGCGGCAATCGATTGGGCAGCGAGAGCTGTCGACTACTCTGTACGGCGCTTGAAGCCGCAGGTTCGGCCTCGCCACTACGGCGCTTGAACCTGAATGGCAATCCACTCGGCTCTGCAGGCGGCCACGCCCTCGCTGGACTGCTGAGCTCCAGCAAATGCCGTCTGCAGGAGCTCAATGTGGGCAACACGGAGCTGGACGGAGCCAATCTCGTGGCCATCGCGCAAGCCCTGCGCAGCAATCGCAGTCTCGAGACGCTGAATCTGGACAACCCCGTGGTGCGCACGAAGGAAGAGGAGGCCATCCATTATTTGGGCAAGATGCTGCAAGTGAACCGCGTCCTCACGAGTCTGAGCTTGAGTAAGCACCAGCTCACGGACCAGGGAGCTCAAGTGCTGGCCGAGCGGCTACTGGACAACCGCTCGCTTCGGCGCCTCGTGCTCCGCGCCAACCACGTCGGCAGCACGGGGGCGTCCGCACTTGCGGCGCTACTATTGACGCACCCAACGCTCGCCGAGTTCGACTTGAGTGCCAATCGCATCGGAGACGCCGGGGCAAAAGCCTTTGCGCAGGTGCTGCGGGCCAACACGGCCACACCGCTTGAGGTGCTGGCGCTCTGCTCCACGTCGCTCACAGACAATGGCGTGGCGGCCATCGCAACGGCCTGCTTGAAGCCACAGAATCCGCAGGATGGTACACGCCTGCGAAGTCTGCTGCTCTGGGGGAACGTCTTCGGTCCGAAGGCCTCGCCGCTGCTGCTCGAGCTCTGCGAAGACGGCGGCCGCTTCCACGAGAACGACGTCGAGACCGATTTCCTACCGCGTCAAGTGGATGACGAGGTGCACGTGGCGTATCAGGACACGCATCATGCGTCACACTTCGCCTCTCCGAAGCGGTGACGTCGCAAGATTCGCGTCAAGTTGAAGCTGTCTTCAACCAGACATCTGATTGGCCACGTTGCCAGTCAAGCTAGAAAGCACGCACTTAAGGATCAAGAAGTATAGGCCGTGTTAAGTGCGGGTTTGGTCTAAGCTAAGTACACTTATCATTGGAAAATGCTGCGCCGAGTGCTGCGAAGACGCGGGGGGTTGGCCGCTTGCTACGTCGCTCCCAGCGTCCCAGACGTCGCTGCAGGCTGTGATGTAGGCGTGGGAGACTCTTACACTGCTATGCATGCCTTCCGTGGGTCGGCGCGTCCCTTGTGCGGCCTGCGTGGCCCTTTGAATCACTCCCCCTTGCCTCGAGTCGGAGCTGTTCGACTGTTTTCATCGCACGACGCTCCATCAAACGCCGAGTCGTTCGCGTCCTCATCAGAGCAGGCGAAACGCGAGATTGCCGTTATCCACGACGTGGTGACTGCGGCGCATACGAAGGAGGCGCTCGCCAAGCTGCGCGAGCAGGCAGCCGAGCCGAATATCTGGGATGACGCGACGCATGCCGCCTCGGTGGTGCAGCAGCTCGCCACGCTGGAGACACGGGAATCTCAGGCACGCGAGCTACAGCGTCGGTTCCTAGACACGAAGGAGCTGTACGCGTTGGCCGCAGAGGAGGCGGACGAGCCGTTGCTTCGCGACTGCGAGGCCGCCATGGCTCAAGTACGAGTCGACGCTCAGCAGCTTCGACTGGAGCTGCTGCTGTCGCATGAAAGCGACGCGCGCTCGTGCTTCCTGGAGATCCAAGCGGGGGCTGGAGGCACCGACAGCTGCGACTGGACGGCCATGTTGGCGCGCATGTATGCGCGTTGGGGCGAGGCGCGCGGCTTCCAGGTCCAGCACGCAGACGAATCTGCGGGGGACGAGGCCGGCTTCCGCTCTGTCGTGCTGCGGCTGGACGGCGCCTTCGCCTACGGATGGGCGAAAAGCGAGGCTGGCGTGCATCGACTCGTCCGTGTGTCTCCGTTCGACAGCGCCGGCCGCAGACACACGTCCTTCGCGCAGGTGCGCGTGTACCCCATGGCTTCCGAAGGCGGCGGCTCGAAGCAGGACGTGGAACTTCCGGCCAAAGACCTTCGCATCGACACGTTCCGGTCTTCTGGACCTGGCGGACAGCACGTGAACTCGACAGACAGCGCCATCCGCATCACGCATCTGCCGTCAGGCATCGTCGTACAGAGCCAATCGGACCGATCGCAGCATCGCAACAAGGCCGAGGCGCTCGCCATGTTACGCGCCAAGCTTTACCAGCGAGAGCTGGACGAGCAGGCAAGAGCGAGGCATCAGTTCGCACAAGGTCTGGGGGATAACGCCTGGGGCAACCAGATCCGCTCCTACGTGCTGCATCCGTACCAGTTGGTGAAGGACCATCGCACCAACTACTCGGAAGGCAACACGAAGCTGGTGCTGGACGGCGGCATCGACCGCTTCATCGAGGAGATGCTGCTTCACCAGGCGGCGGTCGACGCTACTGGCAGTTCAGTCCAGATGACCTGAAGACAAAGCACTAGACCAGCAAACCCAGTATGCACGAGGATGGAGGGAGGGTCTATATAGTACTCGTCAGGTCAATTCTACCAGGTTGAACATGCTTGCTGCTTCTCTCTGCTCAGGTTGCGGCTGGCGCGAGGGCTACCGGTCGTTCATCAAGAACGAGCGTCTGTCGCGGCCGTGATTATCGACTGGAAGCATACCACGCGAGCCCGCGGGTCGTCTGGAGGCGCCACTATCGGCAACTTTACGCGCGATTTCGACGAGCAGCACGTCCCGCTGCCTTGAGGAGATGACGTGCGTGTGTTCGGCCCAATCCAATACCTCGCCCACCTTCTTGCTCACCACGTCGCGCTCCTCCACGCTGCGACTGAGCATGAAGGCCTGCTGCAGGAACGAGATGTCCACCTCGCTGGGGCTTTGGAGCCACGGCTCACCGTCGATCTGCATAGGCAGCGTCTCCTTCAGTCGCAGCCGCACCGACTTGGCTTGACAGAGACGCACGGCCTTCGACAGCCCCACCTGCATCTGGCCGAGATGCAGCGTCCCATACACGGCCACGACGTCCAGCAGTCCGTCATGCGGGGACGACGGCCGGAAATGCGGCGTGTCACGGTCGGCCTCAAGGCTCTCGAGGCTGCTGGTGTGGCTGCGGTCGTCATCGTCGTCGTCCGTCTCGCTGACCACGTCCGAGTCGCTGTCCGACTCTGCATCGTCGTGCCAGAGCTTGGAGCCACCGCCGTAGCTGTTGATGTTGAGCAGGATGACGCCCTCCGTGCCTTCGGGAAGCGCGATGCGTTTCCCGTCACACACGAGCTCCATCTTGTCGGGCAGCCCCGCGCACGTTCTTACCAAGAAGTTCTTGGCGCCGAACTGACTGTACCAGAGCTTGTTCACAAACTGACTCATGAACAGCTCCGGCGAGCGTTCCCGCTGTTCGTGGAACTCCAGCGCCACTTGTGCGTCCACGCCGACGCCCAGGTAGTTGTTCAGCACAACGCGCTTCTGCGAGTCACCGATGTTCACCTGCCAGCGGTCCAGCAAGCTCACGTGCGCCGCCTCCACCTCACTGAGCAGCTCGCTCACGTCGGTGGGTGCTGAGAAGCCGGCGCCCCAGCCCAGCACACGCGCCAGGTCATTGCCGGTGCCTAGCGGCAGAATCGCAATGGGCGGCTGTCGTGCAGCTCCGATCTCGTCCAGAGCGCCCAGCACCCAGCCCACAGTGCCGTCGCCGCCGCAGACCAAGATGCGCAGTCGAGGCAGCCCCAGGAACTGCCTCAGTGGCTCAACGGGGCTCTGGTGACTGAGGTCGTACACTTGAACGGGGTTCAGCCACATGCGCACCTGGCGCAGCACATCCAGCCCGAGTTTGCCGCCACTGCGGCTGTTGATGAACACCAGCAGCGGCGTGGTCTCCTTGGGCGGCTCCAGCATGTCGAACGGCAGGTTGTGGGCCGCGGAGATGGCGCTGGAAGCCGCAGCCAGCGTGCTCTCCCATCCGGCACCAACGTCGCTGGTCCCGCTGGACGGAGGTGGTGTAGACGGCTCCAAGCCTCCGCGACGCAGACGAATGTTGGACATCTTGGTCACAGCGATGTGCGCCGCACTGCGCACCGAGTTGAGCGCGCGCTGAGACTTGCTGGCGACGGAGAGCGGCTCGCGCAGCACGACGCAGGCCGGCGGCAAGATGAGGTTGGCGTGGCGTCCAAAGTCGCAGCGTCGCAGAAGCGGCGGTCGATGTGCGCGCTCCAGCGCCTGCTGGAAGCACTCCTCGTGCACGCGCACGTGGCACCAGGCGCACTTGAGGCCGGACAGAGCCAAGATGCTGCCGCAGAAGAGTCCGCACAGCGAGCACGAATCCATGGGATCGATGTTGCCCTTGATCCACATGTGGCGCTGCTGCTGAGCCGGTGTCGGTGACGAAGGCGGCCGCATGCTGTCCTTGTCGTCATCCGCAGCGGGCGCCGACACCGGCGGCGGCATCAGGACCACAGCGGCTTTGCACGCGCATGAAGACGCCGCCAGTCGAGCCGACGTCGGCGTCGACGCGCCTGCTGCCGCCGATGGCTCGGGCACGCCCTTGTACCGCATAGTGGTGGCAGCGCACTGCGCGTGCGCGTACATGCCGCAGATGTCGCACTTAACCACGTAGCTGCGGATGCCGTAGACGAGGGACTCGCACACGTTGCACCACTGCGGACTGGTATTCCATACAACAGACACGAGCACAGAGCGGTCAGAGGCGTCAGAGAGGCGCTAGAGACGCAGGAAGACGGACAGAGCACGGTCTACGCAGTCTACGCACCCCGCGAGGTTGCCCGGCCGCCATTGGTGCATCCCCAGCACGTAGGGTCCGTCGCGGAAGCTGCGCCACGTGAGGAAGAAGAGGAACTTGCGCACGCAGAGGAAGACGATGAGCCCCAGCGCCAGCCCCACGAAGGTGTAGCCCACCGAGTTGAAGAGCGCCGCGGCCTCGGGCGGCATGTAGGCCGACGGCGACTCCACGAACGCCTCCATCCGAGTGGGAGCTAGCAGGAGGAAGGAAGCAGCTTCTTCTTCTGGTTGCTTTGGACGCACGTCCTTTTGTCGAGAAGGAAAGTGACTCAAACTTCAAAATAAGAAAATAAAAATATATTGGGGAGCTATCACTTCGTATTTTCTTCTTGACGTGCGTGAAATCACTATTGGAGCGCAGAAGTTGCAGCTGCTCTTTGTTGAGTTGCAGTGCCATTATCAATATTAGTGGGACACTCAATGGAGATGAAATGAATATTGAGACCCAAGACAATATATTCCAGCGCGCCACTGTTCCTTTGACGAACGGACACTCTATCCCGCTGAGAAGGTAATGGAATCATTCGACTAAGTGCGGTAATATCGAGCGCGGATTGGTCATTAATCGTTAAATTCACAGCCAATCAGAGGCGCACATCTTTTAAACGCGAACGGTCGTGATGGAAATGGAAGCTTCGAGGACAAGACGCCAGCCACATGTTTCGGAGGGGAAGATCGCGAGATGCGATCGTGAAGAACGTGGATATACCGGTGATGCGCGGCCTCCTTAGGCGGACAGCTTCTTGGCCACGCCGGCGAACGCCTCGCCCTGCGCCTTGGCCACGTCCAGCTCCAGCTTGGTCGGCTGGCGAGAGCCATCTGCGCCGGCAAAGGTACCGGCGCCCCACGGACTGCCGCCGTGCGTCTCGTCCATGTTGAAGAGCAGCGGACTGCGGTAGCCCAGCGGCACGAACGTCATGCCGTGGTGGGTGAGGAAGGTCAGCGACGTGAAGGCCGTGGTCTCCTGGCCGCCGCCTTGTGTGCCCGTGCTGAAGAAGATGCCCGCCGGCTTGCCGACCAGCGCGCCCGAGGCCCAGAGTCCGCCGCACGAGTCGAACAGCGCCTTCACTTGCGCCGGCATGGAGCCGAAACGCGTCGGGATGCCGAACAGGATGCCGTCGGCGTCCTTGAGCACGTCGGGGGTGGCCACCGGGTGGTCCTTCTTGGGCGCGGCGTGCATCTTGCCCAGCACCTCCTCCGGGAGCGTCTCCTGGATCTGGTAGAGCTCGGCCGTGACGCCGCCGACCGACTCCACGCCGGCCTTCACCGACTCGGCCATCTTGGCGATGTGGCCGTACATGGAGTAGTACACGATCACGAGCTTGGTCATGGCGGCTGGTGCTGAGGGCGGGTGCTGCTTGGGGAGCTTGGGAACTTGCGCTTGTCGAAGGAAATTGACGAATGAATCTTAGAGCGGTGGGCGGCAGCTCCATGGAGCAACGTGCTGAAATAAGGTGCAGAAAGTCACGAATAATCGGCGCTTCAACGTGGTTTTAAATGGCGTTTTCGA
>MBAC02010011.1:0-11976 GCA_001712635.2 Nothophytophthora sp. Chile5
GGGCATTGTACCCCCTGGTGTAGACAATGGTGGCAGACCGCCAAAGAGGAGCAGGCCGGACGTCGCTCGACGCCGCGCGCTCAACCAAGAACACGAGTTCACTGTCGTTAAGACCTCTCTGTCGGCATTCTGTATGACCGGGTCGGGATCGGCACGTTTGCCGTGGCGTGAAGTACTGCTGGATATGAACAAAGCGACAGCTGAAGCCTACATTCTCGCCAACGTCCACGTGGTTAGGCTGTGTCGTGATGATCTCCCAATACCAGATCTGGGCCACGCCTTCTTCCGACGCTGTCTTGTGGCTGTCAGCACCGGCATGCAAGCACCTAGACATATTGAAAACCCGGACTTCCGGCTCTCTCTGGCACTGTACCAATCATGGCGTCCTGCGTCGTATCGCGCTGCGGATAGTTCCTATATCAGTGGTGGGTGCTTTGCTGCGACGGCACTGCAGATGGCGACCAACACAGCAAACGCTATAATGGAGAATTTCCACCGAAGGTTTCACCGATATGTGATGCACAAGTACGGCGTGGACAAGCATTTGGCGTACGATTTCGTAAAAGAAGTCACTGGAGAAGAGTACGACGGCCTTCTCAACAGGGATAGAGTGTTGGAGTACAAGTCGTTGCTTCCCCGGACTTTCCCTCAATTGAAGTCAATGGCACACCTGCTGGTCCCGCTCACCTACCGGTTCCTGGACTACTTCGAGTCCAACCCATCGATAGACGGGCAGGCATCGAGACCTAAACAGTTCAGTCTTCTTCCGCACAAGAAGGGCTTCAAGGTCGGTTACCAACAGTTCAATGCAACGGGCTTACGGAACCTACTCCAGCGCGCAACTATCCCAGTCCCGTCCCAGTCCGTATGGGGAACAACCGGAGAAGCATCCGAACTGGAGTGGAGGCGACTGTTCAACATCTCAGCATTCGAGACTGCAACCAGGAAGTTCGCTGGCGTAATCGAAACGGATGGCAAATCATGTAGCATACTTCTACGTCGCCCCGTGCGCCGACCGGAACGAGATGATGCGACCTGCAATTTTCAACGGCGCGAGTACGGCGAGATGTGGGGCTTAGACCCTGGCCGAAAGGACTTGTTCGTAGCTACAAACCAAGATCGCCGCACGATATCCTGCTCAACTCGCGAATTCTATGAGGATTCGAGATTCACGGCAAGTTTGCGTAAGGTGGAACTGTGGCAGGAGAAGGATCCAGCTGTGAGGGACGCGATACGGGGAATGCCAACCAACAAAACCTGTCGCCTGGAAGCCATGAAGGACTACGTCACGCATGTCCTCCCGCGGTTGGATATTCTACTCGGGTTTTTCGGTGCCAGACGGTTTCAGAATCTACGATTCAAGCGCTTCATCTTCAAACAAAAAAAGATGCACGCCATATGTCGTGAGCTGACAGCAACAGAAGGAAGAAACACTGTGATTGGATTTGGTGACTGGGGCAATTACGACCCCAACGGTATCATCAAGAAGTCTCCTGCTGGACCTGTGCTACAACTGAAGGCCCAACTCAAGAGGTACTGCCGAGTGATCTCAATTGACGAATTCCGTACGAGCAAGATACACTCGGATCCATCTTGTCGAAGAGTGTTGACGAACCAGGTTTCACAGAGGCGTTGCAAGGATGGAGTCGTTCGAAACCTTCCCGTGCACAGCATACTGCACTGCAAAAACAGTGGATGCGGTGTGACTATCAACCGCGACGTGAATGCTTCTGTGAACATGCTCGCGCTGCTAAGAGCACAACTGGAAGGGTCACCTCGGCCAAGGATTTTCTGCAGGTGAACTGCAACATTCGTGTTCTGTTGTACCCTCCAGGTTTCCTTGAGTGCGGCTTCGGAATAGCCATACTATTGTAGCACAATAGGCTTTGGCATTAAACCACGAACTTCTCGTTACGTTGGCTCGGCCAACATGCGGGGAGTGAAGGGTTAAGTATCCATACGACTCCTACCAAAGCTATCGAATCTCTATGGCCGACCGACCAAAGACCTCCTGAAGGCCGCGATGCCGTCCTTGAGCTCGTCGTCCTCCTCTTCCTCCTCTTTGTCTTCGCCATCCTCGTCCTCATCAGAGGACAGCATGGGATGCAATGGCGGCGCTTCGAGGTTGCGACGCATGTCCGGCATCTTCCGATGCAGTCGCGAAGCCAGCGCGCTGTTGATCTTCTTGACGGCGTCCACCTGGTCTCTGGCCTCACTCAACGAGTCCTTGAGCTGATGAACCGTGTGCTGCAGCTCCAAGTTCTGCGTCGCCAGTCGTTTCGCGCCCTTGTCCTTGTCCCCCAAGCCTTCCAGCACGCTCTTGAGCTCCACCAGCTCGTCCGCAAGCCGTCGCGACTCCGCCTTGGCCAGCGAGAGCTCCGTTTTCAGACTGCTGCGTTCGGCCAACTGACTCTCAATGTCGTCCAGCGAGCGGTTCTGGTTCGCTGCCACGAGTCTCCGCAGCTCCTTCGCCAGCTCCGCGGCCTTCGCACGGAAGGAATTGCGCTCAGACACCAGATCCACCTGGTGGTCTTCGAGGCGAGCGATCTGCGTCTGCTGATCCTTGATCTGCTTCTGCAGGTCGTCGGCACTCACGGTCGCCACGCCACCTAGCCAGGCGTCACGCTCCAGATTGGAATTGGTGAACCCAACGACGTCCGCACGAGTATCTCCATCCAGGAACTGCGCCTCCGTCTGAACCCCTTGGCTCTGCACTTCAGACGCTCGCTTCGAGGCCGCACTGGTCACCTGCTGCAGTTCCTGACGACATTGACCGTGTCGTCGCTCCTCGTCCTCCAGCTTCGCGCGCAAAGTCTGCAATTCCCGGGTCTGTGCGTTGCAATGGCCCGTGAGCTTCTCCAGCTGCTGGATCTTCATCTGCTGCAGCTCGATGCGCTTGTCCTTGACCTCCAACGACGCCGCGACCTGCACCTTCTCCTGGTCAGCAGCCTTGAGCAGCACCGAGAGCGACGACAGCTTGTCTTGTAGCATGGCGATCTCCTTCTCCTGAGCGGTCAGACGACCCTGCACGAACGCGTCGTTGGACGTCGAGTCATTGCTACTAGCACTCGAGCCGCTGAACCCGTTTCGAACAGCTGCCGCCGAACGTGGCGGCGTTGCGGCCGGTGTCGTCGCGCCGGATACCGACCCATTGCCTGGCTGCTCCGAGCTGTCGAGGTCAAGGCCAAACATATCGCTGAACCGAGCATTGATCGAGCTGCTCGATCCCTCGCTTAGCAGCCGCCCTGGACGCGTTTTCCCCGCTATTGGCGAAGCTCCAGCGGCAGAGGCAGGCGTGGTCACGGTGGTTGGCGACCCGACACTGCTGGCTGTCTCCCCCGTCCCAACGGACGTGCTCGCTGGGGACAGTATTGGCGCAGAAGACGTCGATCCCGTGCCGCCCATTGGCCCTTTGGTAGCAGAAGAGGCTCCCCCTCCAGCAGCCACGAAGGCTGGATCCATGAACAGGTTCCTCTCGTCACGCTGGGCCTGCTCCTCCTGCTCTGGCGTAAGCACACGCGACCGGAACTTCCGGATCAAAAGAGTCAGGATGTCGCGGTGCTGTGGATTCTGTGCCACCAAGAAGAAGCAGGAGAGAGTCGAGAGCTGTGTCTGCCGCTTCTTCAGGTCGCAGACGTCGCCTTCGCGGTTGCCCAAGAAGCCACCGAACTCTTGTACCTTCAGGGTGAAGCGAAGCTGGTCGGCAGGGTCCACCAGTACCTGGAGAAACGGATCATACCTCGCGCTGACCACGACGCCAGCCTCGTCCTCCTGCTCCGAGATCTTTACGAGGGTCACCGCCTCTGCTGAGATTTTGACCTGGAAACTATCGTGTTCATTGCTGGCTAGCGTGGCCGAGAACGCCCCCGAGCCAGCGTCAAGCAGCACGTCCACCATGTTCCCCACGGCAGGATCCAGTACCAACGGCTTGGGCATCTCCACGACGCGTGTGAACTGCGGGAAGCGGAGCGATTCGCACTGAAGCGATAGGATGGCACCCACATCGTCCACCGACGGGAAGTACGGACAGCGCTTCACGCCTTTGATCTGTCGTAGGTCATTGTCCGGCGGCGTTTTGCGGTACCAAGTGAGTGCGAACTCGTGCAAGTCTTCGTCCAGCACTCCCACGAATCGGCCGCCAGTCGTCACAGCCATGATGGGGGTCGAGTGGAGTATCTCTCCCGCAGTAGCAGTGGCTGCTCCTGGCGTTTTGCGATGACGGCCACCGGTCGAAGCGCTGTTGTGCGGCTTAAGTGCGAGGTTCGCCATCCAGCCGCGAACCGTCTCCTTGTCTTCCTCAGGCCGCGACGACCTGTTCCCCATGATACGGAACAGACTCTTCATGCCGTCCGTGCCAGTGTTGCGTACTTTATCCAACGAGATGCCGAACTTACCTGTCGATGTCTCGGAGGCCGCTGAAGATGTCGTCGTTGGCGATCGCGGGACGCCATTCCCACCATCGCTTTTGCGTTCAAAAGACCCAGACCGCGTCATCTGGTTCAGCTTCGCCGACCAAGCAGTGCCACTGCTACTGGATGGTGATATAGGTGGCAATGGACCGCTGGAGGTCTTCCGCTGAGGTGGTTGCATTCGCTGTTGTTGTAGGAGACGCTCGTGGTCCTCGCGGTTCTTCTGATAGCAATGGAAGGTCAAAGTGAGCGGGAACGTGGCCGTCTTGGCCGTCTGGATGATCTCAGCGAAGACCATGCCTGTGACGGACACTGCATTGATCGCCACCAGCTCATCATTCGGGAACACGCGGCCGGAAGCCTCGGCATCTGCCATGGAACCGTCGGGTTTCCGTCGAAAGGACTTGACCTGGGCGCCAGAGCCGTCGTCACGGGAGAACAGATCGACGAATAGAGGACCTGGTGTGTCGTACACCACGTCCACAGTCTCCATTGCACCACGAGGTGATGATAAGCCTGCTATGTCCGCCATGCCAGCTAGAAAGCTCTCCCCCATAGCCAGAAGACCGCTCGGTCGAGTGTTACTGGCCGTCGTCACGGTGATCATGGGAGGCGGAGCATGTGCTGCGATGCCCCTGCCGTGCAGTGTCGATAGAGATGACTCGGAGTGTGTCGGACTGCCTGCTATAACGGGGGAAGCAGTTGATCCAGATGCCGCATCGATCACCCGCAGGTTGCTGTCGGATTGTGTGCGTCGCCGGAATTCCCACAGCTCGTTACTGTCTGCGGCCGACGCGCTGCCATCTTCTGCGTTCGATGGGGATCTGGCGGAGCGAGCAGAGGGGGATAGCGCCGCCAAACGGCCGTTGGAAGGCGATATTGCCGAACTGGCATCGAGGGCTGCGGTCGCGGACGTATCCGACGATATCTCGGCGATCACAGCGCCCTTGAAGCCGGTGAGATCACTGCTGCCATCAACGTCGACCTGTTCACTGATTCCGCTTCCTTGACCGTCGACGGAGACCTCGTGCGCCATAGCGGAAGCTCACGAAGTCAGCAATGTCGCCCTCCTTGCCGTGCTCTTCTTGCCTGTTTCTTGCGGCGCCGAATGTGGTGAACCCACCCCACACTTCACTCTGCGGCTTTTATACCAATCAGCGTGATTGAGATGCGCTTTTGACCAATGGATACGCGAGAAATACATTGTCACAGAGAAAAATCAGGAAAATGTCAGATTGATTTTCCAACGCAAAATTTAAATATCCGACGAACCGGCGCAACAAGAAATCCCATCCAACAACATGATCACTCCGTATGTCTGAAGAGAGGGATTATGCTGTTTGTGAAGATTGCCTAATCTGGAAAACACGTACCCTCGAACCGGTACACATTCGGCTTCATCGGAATACTTAGCAGCAGCACTCTTCAAGCTTGCCGGGGGTACGCTGGCAGAGTTAGGGTTACACTTTGAAGGCGAGCGGTTACGCTTCCGCCGTTGTTGGTGGCATTGCCAAGAAGGACTCAAGGCGCGCGGCCGCAAAGCGAAGGCTGCAGCTCACGACGCGTGCGTCTCGCCCCCACCGACCAGGCAGCATGGGAGCCCTACTAAGAGAGGCAGGAGGGCCCGACCGTGCCGCCGACGCAGCGGTGGCAGTAGCCGTCGTCTCCGAGCGTCACGGCGGCGAGGAGCAGCAGGGCGATGGTGACGACGTGGTCATGACGCGCCAAGAGTTCTTCCGAAGGTACCCGCACCTGCGCGAGTTCGCCTGCGGCGGCACAGCTGCCGCCATCAACATCCTGGTCACGTTCCCTCCCAATAAGGTCATGTTCCGCCAACAGGTACGTTGTGTTAGGGCTCCAATCGTTTCGTTAGTGTTGATGAAGGAGGGGAAGTGGCGCTAAAACGAGGGGTTTGTCGCTGTCTGGGGGCGTTTCTTGGCCAGTTGTTTGGCCTGAACACGTGGCAGGCGCTCGAGAACGTGCGCAGCGAAGGCTGGCTCATGCTCTATCGCGGTGTGAAGCCGCCGCTGCTGCAGGCCATGGTCTCCAAGTCCATCATGTTCGGACTGTATAATTTCTACGATGGCGCCATTACCAACCACTTCGGGCGACACCCGGGCCTTCATCTGGTCGCTGCGGGTCTAGCGGGTACTACGGAGGCGATCCTCGCGCCATTTGAGGTACTGGTCGCGGGTTTTCGTGGGGTATGCGGATGGGTATACTTCTGTATACTAACGCGGTCGGTGGCTTCGTAGAGGGCGCAAACGCTGCTCCAGACGCCGAAATTCAACCGCGAGATCACTGGCGCCTACGACGCGATGGTGCACATCAACAAGTACGGCTTGCGCGAGCACTACCGAGGGCTATCAGCCATCTTGTGTCGCAACGGCCCCGGCAATATATTATTCTTCGGCTTCCGAGGCCCGCTGCGAGATCTGTTCCCGCGCGGCAACTCCACCGCCGCCACCATGGCCAACGACTTCATCTGCGGCGCCATGCTGGGCGCCATCATCAGCACCATCTCCTTCCCGATCAACGGTACGTCCACACGTCTCATTACCATCCGTGTATACCTTGCATACGCTTTTCTTACGTGCTGTTGCCTTCCTCTTGACCCAGTGGCTCGGACGCGGATGCAGAGCGTATACGGCCAGCGGTTCCTCGGTCCTTGGGAGGCTCTGCGGCTCACGTACGAGGAGCGAGGACACAGCGTACGGCGACTGTACCGCGGCGTGCACATGAACTTCTTCCGCTCGCTGCTGTCGTGGGGGATCATCAACTCCACGTACGAGAAGCTCAAGTCGATCACATGAGGGCTGTCATGAGACGGCCGACTCCCCACCACTAATAGAGAATTCTGGAGCCGCCTGTCGAACTGTTCTGGGTCAGAGGAAGGAGGTCTCCATAGTGTAGTATGGCATATTAGTGACGTCGACACTCGCGAGAACGAGGACATCAAGCAACAAGACCTCGACCAAGCTAGCACACGGCAGACAGGCGCTCGCGGCGTACTTAGTATCTCGTCACTTGATGCCGCTGTTTCTGAAGTTTCAGACACCGAACGGACTGCTCCACTGGACTTCTGCCTTGGCGTTTACAATCTTTTATAGGGTGAGATCACTTGACAGCACCTTGCTCGCTTCGTGCTGCTCCTGCCCTTGGAAGACTCTCGACTCTCGAAATAGAGCGTCAATCGGTGGGCATCAGCCATTTGCCATCTCCACCTTCGTGATGGCAGCCACGCGTGTGACGACATGGCTTCGAGGAGGCCTCAGCCGCCTTTGGGGGGCTTGGATGTCCGTCCAAGTCGAGCTCCAAGGCCGCTACTCGGTGGCACGACTCCACGCTCTTCACGACTACATGACCAACTTGAGTACCAAGCGACTCGTTCTCATCTGCCTGCTCACTCCGTTGCCGTGTCTAGCGTTCGGTCTACTGAATGACGCCATGCCGCTGGCGCCGCCCGAAGCAGGCGTGTATGCGAACTGGAGGCTCTGGATCCGAGCGTGGGCCGCCACTTGCTTCGTGGATGGCTCGGTGGTATTACAGATGGGGCAGAGCACCCCACGTCTCAAGATGCAAGCTCGACATGTCCTCACTATCGGACTCTTGGCGGGCACGATCTCCATCGCTGTGGTGTTCATTGCCGCTGCCCTGCTGGTCTTCCCGCTGCCCTTTGGCATGCTCGCCGCCGCTCCACCCAGCGTCCTCGTGATGTTCGTGTGCTTCGCATACATTTGGGGTCCGCAATGGCGTGTTGACGCCGCGCTTCGACGCGATGTGAAGCGGCAGATGGACGTGTTTACGTGTCAAGTGGCACTCACCTTCGTCTACCCGCTGTACATCTTCGGGTTCGTGTCGTTTCGTGGCAGCAGCCAAACGTTGTTTGTCATCGTGCTGCCGTTCATTAAGCTCGTGGGCAAGAACTGGATCAGCCGCACACTGGCAGACCAGCACGACGTCAAGCCTGAGACGGTCATCTTCAACGTCGAGGTCTTCAACGCGTTGTACGTGTCCAATGCGCTCCAGAACGCCTCGTCCTTGTCGGCTACAGGCGCGATCATGGCCGTGGACTTGCTGCAGTTCTGGCTCTCGATGCTGGACGTCATGGAGGTGCTCAAGGACGTGAAGCAGCTCATGACTAAGATCCCACACGGCCATCCTGTCGCCAGCGAGAACTTCCTCCAACTGGCGCTGCGTATGGTAGCAGTAGAAGCCAAACGCAAAGCAACAGCGAAGATTCCGACGGGAGGGGAGACGTGGAAGAGCGGCAATTTCTCGTCGAAGGAGAATGGGTTGGACGCTCAACGAGATGCTGAAGCTTTGGCTCCTTTTGCTGCCAGCAATAGAACCGAAGCCATGGGAAAAATATCCTGCCGCTGCGAGCACAGGTCTTCCCTATCCGCCCACCAAGTTATCGTACTCCGCTGCGCCTTAAAACCCGCATACACCCGCATACCCAGTCATCTACCACGTGGAAAACAGTCGCCGCGGTGGATCCTGGCGCTTCCTTAGCGCTTGAAGCCATCTTCTCCCATGAAGAACGCCTGCTTTTCATCCGCAAGACAGCGAGGGTGCTCTTCATCACCGAGTACCTCGTGCTGGTCGAGTACACTGAAGTGGTGCTGCCTATTGTCTACAGTACGACAGCTAGCTCTCTCATGCTTTGGAGGGTTGAAGGCCAAGCCATTGACGGACGCTGCTCTTTTGTCGTGGCTGCCTTAGGTCTGCATCGCATGGTTCTGTTCCAGCTGCCCAATTGCGCGTACTACCCATCGTTGGCCGAGCTTTCGAGCGCGCAGTTCTGGGCCACCATCACGAACGTGCTATCCTACGGAGCGCTGGAGTTTGCCTCGCTGATCATGACGATCGTCATACTCCAGCGCGTGCTCGGCCTCGCTTCCTTGCGCCAACTTGCGTTCGTGCTGGACACGCAAGCAGAGCTGGTGCAGACCAAACTGGTCGTCTGGTTCGTGTACATCATGCAGGTGTCGCTCGTGCATCTCGGTGCGTTTCGTGTCGCCTTTCTGGAGTTGGAGGATATGTGTAGCTGGTCTGAGTGAGGATTTTGTTTGCCTGGCTGGATGAGGAAAGGTGCCGACTTCAGCTTCAAGTTCGCGTGGGTGAAGGCCCACTCGGGTACATGATCAGCCGTATTGAAGAGTTCAGGTGACAAGGCAGTCGTTGATTTGAACTGCGTGTCGTTAAATGGATGGACGGGTAGGCGAATGGCCAACGATGTTCTAACGACTGGTTAAGCGTGGCTGGAGAGGACTCGTTAATCACCAGGCCGGGGCAGTAGATCTCGGCTTAGACGTCGTTCTGCATGCGCCACAACGTTTCGTGCACGGACTCCAGCGAGCGCTCAAGGTCTTTCAGCGACTTGCCAATGTCCACCAATCTTTCCGTCACGTCGGGGCTGGAGCTGGGAGCCACCAGATCCCATTCAACGGGCTGACACGGCAGATACCGCATCTCAATGGATCCAGCAGTCTACGCCAAAAACTTGTTCGTCCGTTTGGGCTCGAAGATCACCCCTCCCGAGTACCCAGCCGCGAGTTCAAATGCGGCGCCATCTTCAATGCTCTCCACCTTGAAGAAACAATTGCCGCGTTGATCAAAGGCCAGGAACCGGCCGTTGCGCACCGACCAAATCGCCACGTCCCCCTCCGCCGTGCGACGCAACTCCATTCACACAAACTTGTCCTGACGCGCACGAACACTCATAGCTTGGTTTGTGCCCACGGCGTTCATCAAACTCGAAGCGTACGACGGATGAGTCGCATCCCGGTGCGTGATCTGCAGGATCACGGGGACATCAAAGGGCACATCGCTGAGGTCCATCGTAGCTCTCCAAGGTCGCGTGGCAGTCAAGAAACCGAATCCAAAGTGAGATCGTGCTCCTTACTGCTGATGGATTCCGACCTGGGAGACCAGGCTCTCGTCGATCCCAGGACTCTGTAAGAGTTCGGTCAAAGCAGTGTGTTGTTCATGGTTATCTAAGGGCTATTGCGTCACGAGTGCTGGGTCCTACCGCATCAGCAAAGAGGCGTTTGGTGCGAAGTGCGTAACCTACATCTGGATCTTGCTGAGGTACTGCACCAGGCAGAGATTGTTGTGCAGCAGCTTCTGCAGATGCTGCCACTGTTGTTGCTGCACGGCGCCTAGCGCATCCACTTGTGCCAGCAGCGCTGGGTCCGCTACCAGCAGCTCCTCATGCAGCTTCAGGAAGCGATTCAGATACGCCTGCAGCACTTGGAAGTCGCGACGAGTGCGCATTTCCTCCCGCAAGAAGGCCAGGAACCAGCCCAGCAGCCTCTTGCCTTCCTCGTCGAAGTCGCCCATACACAGAGTGCTCATCTCCACGTCCACTGCCGAAGCCGATAGAGTCTGCATGTACGCTGCCACGGCCTGGAAGCGGGTCACGGACTCGTCCGCCAGCTCCAGGGAGTTCCGAGGGTGCATGGCTTCGGCCAACAACGTCGCCAGCTTACAACGGGCCGTCACCATACCTTCGCTCTTGACGATCCTCGAGCCAGCAGTGGCTGCTTCTGGCTCCTCAGCTTCTTCGTCGTCGCCCCAGGCCTCGTCGTCGTCTCCGACTCCCCAGCCAGCCATGGCCTCGTCCTCTTCGTCGTCTTTCTTGGTCTTGGCAACTTCTTCTGCCTGCTTGTCAATGGGCACGAAGGTGGGGTGGACCTCGTCTTTGCGAGCCGTCTGCAGGAAGAACGGCGCTTGCTCCGGCGCTTTCGGCGGCTCGATCGGCTTGTTGCGCTTCTTGATCAGCTCCAGATTGAACAGCGACTGCCACAGTGCACGCGGCGCCGTCGACAGCGTGATGAGCGACGTGTCCAGTGGCTCAGCACCTTCCTCCGTCTCCTCCGTCTCCCCTTCTTCCTTGGCTTCTTCATCGACTCCAGCCACCGACAGCTGAGGGTTCCGCTCGGTGCCGAAGCCGAGGTGATCGTCATTGTCCACCTCGTTGAGTGGCACAGGCATGTCCATAACCACCGGCTCCGAGGGCTCCGAGTCCAGGAACACGTCCATGAAGAAGGTGCGGTTGGCCCAGAGGAAGATGCCCACATGACCCACGTGAGTCGTAGCCAGGAACTCGCCCGTAGGGGACACGGCCAGCCCCGTCACGGGCTTCTGGAAGCGCAGCCAGTCCACGCATTTGCCCGTCGGGATGTCCCACACCCTCAACGAAGCGTCCGCCGCCGAGGAGAAGAGCCAGCGCGCGTCAGCACTGAACGTCATGTCTGTGACGCGGTGGGCGTGGCCAGCAAAGCGACGCACCAACTTGCGTGTGGTCACATCAAATAGACGCAGCACCTGATCGTCGCAGGCCACGCAAAGCAGATTGCTGTCGCGATGCAGCTCCATCTGACTCACGGGCGAGCCAATGTCCACCTCAAACCGCAACTCCTGACTCTTAAAATCCCAGAACTTGAGCTTCCCGTCGATGCCTGCCGACACCAGCGTCGTGTTCATTGCGTCGACTACGACAGCACTCACGGGGCCAGCATGAGCGTCGGCAAGTGAGATCTCAGCGTCGTCAGCGGCAAGT
>MBAC02010013.1:0-67803 GCA_001712635.2 Nothophytophthora sp. Chile5
AGGTGGCAACAGGCTTGTACGAGGTCAGAGCGCTCATCTTGACGTCGGCTGGGGAGGGGGAGGCTTTAAAAGTCTTCTGACGCTTGGGCGAAACGGAGAAAAATCCTAAATGATCGAGGGGGCTCCCGGCGGCGAGCCAGCCATGTGCGGCTGGGAGGGCCCTTCTTCTCCGCCACACGCTGCGCATTTGACGCTGGATACGGCCAATTCCGCCAATCACAGCGCAGAGGCGGCCCGGCGGAGCCTCGCGATTGGCGGAAAGGGTGCGTCTCCGGGGGGAGTTTCAAACGAGTGGCTGGCTCGCCTCCACGCACCTCGCCGGAAGGCCAGACAAGGACGGGTACCGCCGCCGAAGGGGTGACGAGTTATAAAAAGAAAGAGGTTTGGCGTCGGGACGCACCCAACACGACAAACGCACACGCACCAAAATACGCCGAAACGCCGGGTTTTCCGTTAAAATAGGCAGCCACCGCTGTGGGCGGTTTTATTTTGGGGCGGCAAGACGCGAGCGAGAATAAGGAGTTGCGTCCGTTTCGCCGTCGGTCTCAGCGATCCCTTGTCTGCCATTTTCAGCGGAACTGGAGGCGGGTTTGCGGCGATGAGGATTCGGAACGCGAGCGCGGACCTGATTGTTTGCTCAACGTGGTCAGTCAACCGACGGGCTCTCCGTTGAATTGTCACTCCCTTCGCCGCCTTCTTCCCTTGCACTTCTGATCTGAGGCCAAGACTACCGGTATGTGTTGTGTCTTCGTCGGCAACCATGCCCCTTTTGACGAAAAGCAGTCTTTTCTCCAGCACTCTTCCCATCGTGGAACCGAGAATTCGCCATGCGTTTTCAGTATCTATTCAGTCTCACAGGTTTGTCTGAACGCGAACCCATTACCAGCACATTCAGCCAACAATCTCTTTCCACAGGGTATTACACTCCAACGGAATATCAAAATACGCAGGTGGGAGGGATAGAGCAGGGCCTTCACGTGTCGGTCACCCTTGCGCTTCACGCAATGATTGGCCCAACGCGATGGGGGCCAGCACCGGGTTGCTTGGGCTCCTGGGCTCAGCATGGCCCGGCCGCAGGGTTTACGCCACGCTCTTCCTGGCCACTCGTCCAGCTGGGCATGCGTGGTTGCTGCTCCGCTCCCTTCTCCCTCCCTCGCTGTTGTCTGCGGCCACTTGCATGCGCGTTTGCCTTCTTTGCAATTTCTGCATTCTTCCATTTCCGCCGCTACTTGCCACGCCACCTCTGCAATGACTGGGAACTGAAGCTTGTGGGGTCTGCATTGCCCCACTGCCCCAAGGAGGCGATGGGATTGGGAAACTGCCGCACGTCCCAATTGGGACGTTTTGGGAGCGTATCCTTCTTCATGTCGCCAATCGCGGGCTTGAAGTGTGGCGCTGAACATGCGGTGCAGAAGCAACGAGTGGAAAAAGTATCTTTGCCTCCGCTTCCCAAATGCGAATGGCCGAACGGATGCTTGGGATGGAGCGAGGCGGTGCGTTTAACGGCGAAGGGGAGCCCCTGATGCGAGCGAGGCGCAGACACGCAATATGCCGCTGGGCCGAGGCACCACTCGGTGCATGTCTATGCAGACGCTTTAACATTCGACCGCGACGTGAGATGGCTTCGCTTCTGCGTCTTCTTCGGTGTTGCCGATGCCATTGAGACGAGCTGCACGTTGGGATGACGTTGACGGTGATCAAACCTCGAGTCTGGGAGCGGGAGCTTTGTTCGGGCATGTATCCTGTCCGTCAGCAGCCGTGGCCTCCCGCAATCAGTAAGCATGCAGTAGAGCGATGCACGGCGAGCAGATTGGTGGTGGTGGCCCAGACCAGCGCAGTGACGATGCCCCCGACCGCCACCCATGCAGCCATCTGACTGGAGCCGCCGCAGCGCTTGAGCTCCTGCGCCTCACGCTTCTGGTCGGGCAGCAGCACGAGCGTGCACAGGCCTGACAACTGCACTCCCAGCGCGATGAAGAGGCAGTACGCTACCTGCCAGCGCACGTGCATGGTGTCCGAGGAGATGGCGGCGTCCGACACGTCGAATTGCGCGTCCACGAGATTGGTCACACTCTGTGCGAAGGGCCAAGCCAGGTTGTGCACGGTGGTCAGCAGCGCATACGTGGCGCCTTCAAAGCCACGCTCGGCGATCTCCACGGTCACCAATCCCGCAACGACACTTCGCATGCCCTCCGGGATGGCGGCGAGCTGGGGACCGCCCAGATAGAACCACTGACTGCGCACGACGTCGAAGGTGGCGGCTACGTTAACTCCGAAGAAGACCACCGAGGTGAAGAATGAACACACCAGCATTAGCAGGCGCCAGCTCACGTTGAGGAAGTACGCGCGCATGAGGAAGGTCGCGCAAACGACAAGCGCCGTAGATACGCAGCCGGCCACGCTGTTGGTGAGAGGCGTGACCCCCACCCAGAACTCCTGGATTGCGGCGAGGTCCGAGAAGCTAAACGACGTGAGGAAGGAGTGCCAGAAGTGGAAGGCCACCAGTTGCCACACGGCGCGCTGCTGCAGAATGCGCCACATTTCGTGCAGCGGTGCGGCCGGGGCGAGCTTGCGTGAGCTGCAACGGGGCTCATCGAGGAAGAGCACGGTGCCACAGCAGCCGACCATGGTCACGGCAGCGCAGGCCCAGAAGACGCTGTTTGGGGCCACGCTCCAGGAGAAGCTGCCTCCATACGCTTCGCCGTTGAAGCACAGCGCAGCCGTGATGCCCGCGATCAAGCTGGCGCTGTAGCGCACGATGTAGATCATGGTCTGCGCTTGACCGCGTATCTCCATGGGCTCGTGCTGCGCGAGCTCCACCATGACGCCGTCGCAAGCCACATCAGTCATCACGTATCCGGCGCACACCACAAACAGACGCACCAGGTACCGTGCGCCCGCGGCAGCAGCATCGACGTTCTCCACAACACGTAGATTCACCTCCCGCGTGCGCTGGATCTCGCCAGCTTTGTAGTACGGCGGCTCGACGGGGTTGTAAGCCAGCAACATCAGTGCCGACAGACTCACCGCCCACCCGAGCAGCATGTATGACTTGCGCCGATAGCCACCGAGCGGCACGTGGTCGGACAGCAACCCGAAGACCGTCTTGTAGGACCATGGCAACTGCACCACCGTGGCCGCCGCCGACACCTGGAAGCCGTCCATGTTGAGGTACAATTTGAAGAACGGGTACACCAGCGCCGGCAGCAGACCGTTCAGAAAGCCGATGCACGCGTAGTTCACCAGCAGACCCAAGTGCGAGGCTGCCAGCAAGTCCACGCCCTCGTCGTCGCTACTGGGCTCCGACCAGCGCCGCGCCAGCGCCTTGCGGATCTTGCGTTGCTCTTCGTCGCTCACTGCGCTGCGGTTCTGGTATCCTTCTTCAAGCGCCGAAGGGCACGGCACCTGGTCGGATACAGCGATGGCCGCGCCAATGTATGCGGTGGTGGAACGGGTGATCAGCGCGTTCGCGGCGTCGTTGGGCCGTGTTTTGGCAGCCATTATCGCGGAACAGTGAGCAATTGCTTCTACAGAGGAGGCGATTCCGTGAGGTGCAGCCGTGGCGGGGCGCGCGGCGTCGCTTCTCGACCGCACATTGCAGCCGCTTGGATGTTGGATTGCGAGCATTGACAGTTCTTCTATTCGAGGAGGTCTTGTGTTTGGGGAATGTCAGTAATATGTCCAAGATGTCCAAGATATCAATTTTGAGATCGATTTCGAGAAGTATAGAAACTCGTTCAGTATACGTTTCTTTATGAATTGAGTATACTTTACAAAGCTTTCCTGTACTAGTATACAATTTTGTCGTGCTTAGAACTTGCCCAATTCGGATTGCTGGGAAGCCGCGAACATGCTGCACTCGCTGTACGTCATCAACAAGGCCGGGGGCCTGATCTACCAGCAGGATCTGAGCGCGGCGGCGCCCAAGCTCAGCTCGAACGACCACCTGCGCCTGGGCTCCACCTTCCACAGCATGCACGCCATCACCGTGCTGGCGTCGCCCGTGGCCTCGGGCGGCATCGACAGCCTGGAGACCGGCACGTTCCGCCTGCAGTGTCTGCAGACGCCCACAGGCATCAAGTTCTTCATGACGGCGGCGCTCGGCACGGCCGACCTGGACGTGGCGCTGCAGACCGTCTACGAGCTCTACGTGGACTACGTGCTAAAGGTACGGACCGAGCGGCGTCCTGCCTGCAGTCATTTGGGTCGGATGCGGCTGTGGCGTCGTGCTAACCAGCAGGATCGTATCTTGCCTTGTGTTGGTTGCCGAAGAACCCGTTCTACGAACTGGAGATGCCTATCCGCTGCAGCCTTTTCAACAGCGGACTCAAGAGCTTCGTGGACAAATTCAACTTCGAGAGCAGTCGACGTCGCCCGCAGAACGGCAGCGAACTCTACTACTAAAGCGCTCACTGTACACGAGAGAAGGAGGGTCGACTCGATGAGGCTGCAGGAACATGATGTATTTCTGTGTAGATGTTGCTGTCCAGTGTGTATGGCACTCTCGTTCGACTTACTCTTGTTCGTTGGCGTCAGGCTGGAGGACTGAGGCTGAGGCGCCGTTGTCAATGCAGAGCACGAAGGAGCCGTCGCCGCAGAAGCTGTCGCTTTGCCACGCGCCATCGAAGCACGATCCATCGGCAAAGAGGTAGCGGCCAGCTCCGTGACGTGCGTCATCCTGCCAATCGCCCTCGTACGAGCAGCCGTTGGCGTACGTGCACACACCACGGCCGCAACGCACGTCGCCCACCCATTTGCCGTCGTAGCGTGCGCGAGTCCGAGCGTCGTCAAACACACCGAACCCGTTGCGGCGCCCGTTGCGCCACTCACCGCGATACACGGAGCCGTCGCGTAGCGTCACGACCCCGTGCCCAGACCGACGTCCAGCCATCCAACTGCCCACGAACACGTCACCTGTAGCCTCGTGGTGACTCTCGCCTCGACCATGTGGGACACCGTCCAGCACTTCGCCCACATAGCTGCACGGTCCGTGCTGACCGTCGTCGTAGCCCCCGAGACGACTTTTCTCGCGGGTATCCAGCACATCGTTAGCCCAAGAACCCACGAGCTGCGAGCCGTCTGAGAAGGTAAGCGTGCCCGAGCCGTGCTTGGCATCGTTCACCCATTGGCCTTCGTATTTCTTTGGTTGACGCTGTTGCATGCTACTCACGAGTGTCTTCTGGCGGTCATTGGCATGGGTCTGAGGTGTATTGTGTTCGTAGATGCCGTACCCATGACGCTGATCGCGTTCCCACTGACCGGCATACACGTCCTGGCTACTGGCGTAGCGCATAACACCCTGGCCGCAGCGTTGATCATCACGCCAATCACCGTCGTACTCGCCGCCGTTCGCGTACGAGCACTTGCCCTTGCCATGGCGCTGCGTCTGCGCCCGGTTAACTTCCCCGACGTACACATCTCCGTTGCTCAGTGTTTTGGTCTTGACGGGATTCTGCGCCGTCTCTCGCGCAGCTTCTTCCTCCGCCTCGCTCGGGAAGTCTGCCGGTGTCTTCCAGAAGTCCAGAGCCATTGTGGTGCCCAAGAACTGGTGAGGCGTCATGTCGCTCTCGCCATGTTCTGGGGTCGGAGCCCCGCCAAACACCAAAAAGGCCCTCTGACCAGGACACACAGCGGTGGCGTGCGCCACGTAGCTCTTGAGCCTGGCGCTGGGCATCTGAACCTCACGCAGTCGGGAATGATTGACCTCCAAGACGAGCATCGACGAGGGCGATAGGGCCGGCTCATACTCGGAGAAGCCGCCGAAGATCACTACGGCCTCTTGCGGCTCACAGGGCTCCTCGCCTGCCTTGATGCGTCTCAGCATTCCCGTGGCATCGTCGATGGGGAGCTGCATCGTCAGCACCGTTGTGCAGCATCGTGCTGTCAGCGCGTGTGTTATTGGGCTCGCCGCTTCTCCTGCGATCATCACGGTGGACCACGAGTTGGTAGTCAAGTCTAAGACGTGAATTCCCGCATTCATTGCTACCGCGAGTGGGTTCGAAGACTGCTTCCCTCCGAGAACGACGATCTTGTCGCCCTCGCTTATAGTCGTGGCACTGTGGAATGCCAACGGCAGTGGACTGTTACCGGTGGGCTGTTCCAAGTATCACAAGAATGAGAAAACAGTGAGCAAGGCGGTAGCTGCACGAATTTCAGGGCAAAGAATCTGCTGCCGCACCGTGAGTTGCGTCCACCGAGACTTCTGGTCGGCGATGTTAAGCGCCAGGAGCCAAATATCCGACAGGATCACGCCATGTGCGTCTTTTCCTCCAAGAACGAGCACGCCCTGAGTGTGTGGACTCTCCGCTGAGCTCGTCGCCTCGGGAAAGCACACCGCAGCGCTCGCATGCCACGCTCGCTCGCTGGGAGCAGCGACAGGTGGCACGTTGGGATCGTTGCCATCGCCGCACATTGGGGATATTTCATCGCAGCGGAGAATGCTGTCGGCGTAGCTGAGCTCGTAGACGTCGCCCAGTAGCAGCTGCTGCGGCCACTCGTTGTCAACGCCTCCAGCACAGTCGACAAGTTGCTCACCGCCGAAAGCGTAAGCTTTCCCCTGTACTGTCACGACCGAGTGGCCGATGCGGTGCGTGAGCGCACCCTGCATGTCGTAGTCCGTCAGCCATTTGCTGGTCGTCAAGTCGAAGAGGTCCAGACGCGCCACGCTGGTGAAGCACTGGCTCGGTAGCTCCTCCCTGCCACCCACAAGCACAACGCTGTCCTCGACAAACACGGCGTCAATGACCTCAGCGACCAGCGGATAGAGCTCAACGGGAAAGCATTGCTCACATGTGGCCGTTTAGTGTGCCGGCGGCGGCGCCAGACAAACTGTAGAGATCGTGCGGCTCCGGATGCTCCCTCTCCATCGATCGGGCGACATGCGTGCCCCACGAAGGATAGTCTTGCGTCTGTATTCGTCCCGGAAGAAGAAGAAGAAGACTAGCTCAACATCCCGGAGATCACAACAAGAGGCACACAGAGGAACATGGAAAGAGTGCACTCACCTCAAGCCACTTGAGTTCCTGTGGATCTCCGCTCATAGCGTCGCGAGTGCTGAGGAGGCTGCGTCAGCACCTGTTGGTAAATCCGAGAGAAAAGCGAAAAGCCGCCGAAGGTTCAGCCGTCGACTGTTCATTGCCACGTGGGGGGGGGGGGGGGCACTCCTTGGCACACTTCCAGCAACTGGATGCGTTTTGGATCGGGATCCTGCCAGGACTAGCGTTCGTTCTCCTGCCTCGGACTTGATTGCGACTTGCGCAGAATCGACATTGAGCCATATGACGGGATTGAATCGTGGTTGATGGCTGCGTTTCAATGCACCTGAAGCGCAGCTATCGCGCCCAAGGTTCCTCCAGCACTGCCACCGCACTGGGACCACGGCGCCTTCGGCTATTCTTGGGTGGTCGACTTTGCCAGTCAGCGAGACCGACCTGGGCCTTTGTCTGCTGTTGCAGCAGTGAGCAGTGCTCGAGTTTGACGCAAGCGAAGCGACGTGAGAGAGAGGTCATGCTGGGTGCGATCGTCGCCAAGGCGGGGGCCAAAACTGCAGCGTCCAAAATCCCTCGAGATGGAGTCTCTTCCCCCTCGAAGCTGCCAACCGCCCAACGTGCTGACCCACCGCAGCACGGGCAACACCAAACCCAGCAGCGCAAAGCGGCTCCGAGCGACGCCATCTTCAACACGCAGTTCACGACCGCGGGCAGACGGTTCCTGAAAAAGGCCCGGAAGAACCGCGCGATGCAGGTGGATCGCCGCACCCGCGGTTTCCAGATCGGCCTCGAGCAGCACAAGGTGGCGATCGACCCGATCACGAAACGCCACTATCGCGTGATGATCGTGGACCCGGACATGCAGCGGCGCGAGAGCCTCGCAGATGGGCTCGAGCAGCGCTTCGAGATCTTCGTGGCCCCCACCAATGAACGCGCCTTCGCTCTGATGGAGCTCTTTCGCGCGGACTTTGTGCTGCTTCACATGGGTGCCGGCAACGACCAGACCGCAGCTTCTAGTCCGGCGATCGCATTCCTGCACGAGATGAAGCGCCGTTGCTTCCGGACGCCTGTGGCGGCGCTTGTGGTGGCCTCGTTGGCCGCCGACCCCGAGGCGCAGAAATTGCTGGCCCGTGCTCTACATCAGGGCGGCATTTGTGGCTACTTTGAGGTCGGAATCGCGCTCGACACACTGGCCGAGCGACTCGTCAAGCTGCTGCGCACGCTCACTGTGGCACAGACCGAGCTCACGCGTTGCTGTGGCATCCAGGGTGACGACCCCGCCGACCACACTGCAGGCAACCCCAGTCAGGCGCACATTCCTCCCCCTGCCAAGGCGCCACAAGATCAGTTAGCCACGGCGACAACCAGCAAGAAGACGTTGACGCCGCCTAGTTCCGCTAGTTCGAGGCGGCCAGCCGCAGAAGTGCCAACCTCTCGGCCTAACACAGTGGCATTCGACCGACCGGGCATCCTGCTGGAGCTGAGTCTCAACCAACGCAAACAGTGCCATCGACAGCGCGAGGTACTACAGACCACGCTCGCGGCGGCTCCGCATTCGGTGCTGGGCGTCGACCTCAGCGCTACCCGGAGCTTGCTGTCTCCGTGTACTTCCTCCTCTTCGCTGGCGACTTTCGCGCCAGCACCGACCCTAGCGAAAGGTTCCACTGCGTTTTCCCCGACACACGCACGGAAGAAGATCCCGCCGCTGCCATCCCCGCAACAGGTCAGCCAGCTCATCTACTCGCGGCCGCAGGAGCTGCAGACCCGCATCGTCCAGCACCTCTACGAGCGCATGCACCTATCGGGAGCGTCGGGCGCACTGCCGCAGGACCCGCTACTGCATCACTGCGTGGTGATCGACCCACGCACCCAAGGCCGCGACCTGCTGGTGGGCAAAGCGTATCTGCTCTATCAAGAGCAGAGGTTGGACGAGGCACTCGTGCACTGCGATCGAGCGCTGCGCATCCCCAACGCCACGCTGGAGAAGCTGGCGCGCTTGCTGCGCGGGGCGCTGTACGACGCCCGTGGAGAGCACGCGCGCGCCGAACGTGAGTTCCTCGCCTGCCTGGCACTGGATCCAGCCATGCACGAGGCGCTCTTCAACCTCAGCGTGGCTCGACTCAAGCTGGGCAAGGACACGCTGGCGTTGGAGGCGCTCACGCACGCACTGACGCTCGACCCGCAAAACGACAAGTATCTGCACAACCGCGGTCTTATGTACCGCCGCATGGGGCTCTTCACGCAGGCGCAGGCCGAGTACGGCAAACGTGAGGTCCCGTCCGCGTCAGCTATTGCCCCGTCGGGTCCCCGGCCGACAGCCAACAGTGCGCTGAGCAAGTGCGAGATGGAGGACGGACTCTTTGCACATCTCTTCGGGAAACCCACGGCCGACAAGTTGGCTCTGGCCTGCCCGCCGATGGAGCGCTCGGTCGACATGTTGGGTGCGATCGTGGCGCGCTTGCAGACGTTGCTCTTCTTCCAGGATTTCCCTCGTGAGACGCTGGCTCGAGTGGCTCGAGCACTCGACTACGACGTCGTGGCCTGCGGCAAGCGCTTCATGTTAAGTGAGACACATCCGCAGAACTTCTACGTGCTGCTCGGCGGTCGACTCAGCGTGCGTCGCCGCGTGGGCACGATGGACTTTGCCTCCGTGGTGACCACACACCATCTGGATGCAGGCACCGTCTTCGGATGCGCCGGCTTCGCCATGTCGGGCCAGGCCGCGCTCTTCGCCGACGAGTGCGTCGAGATCGGCGTGTTGTGGCCCGAGGACTACGATAGCACCATCCGAGGCGTGACGTCGCAGACGCACCAAGACGTCTTCGCCTTCTTGCAGCAGCTACGCGGCTTCCGACTGCTCAGTACCAGTGATCTGGGCCACATTGTGGGCATCTCGGAGCGCAAGCGCTTCCGCCAAGGCGACGTGCTGCTCGACCAGAACGAGCACCCGCAGCACCTCGCCGTGCTCTGGAAAGGGAGCTGCTCCGTCTACCAGCAGTTTACGCGGCCCCCGCTCTGTCGACACCGTCAGGACCCCGGCACGGAGCAAGACGACGACAGGGATGACGACGATGATCTGGAGAGCGACGACGACGACGAATCTGGTGTATCAGCAGCACGGAGGACGCTGCATCGAGACGCCACAGAGGGCGACGACGAGGGCGAGGCCGGCCCACGACCCTTTCACCACCTGATCGCCAAGTCCGACTGGCCGTTGGGGTTCCAGGCGCGCGCTCGCGGCACACGGGCCCGCAAGTACCTGCGAGGACGACGCAACGGTCTGGTACTGCCTAAGGCTCCGATGGTACTGCAGCCCGACCTCAGCGGCACTGACGGGCCGGGAGATCTGCTTGCAGGATTGACCTTGTCGGTGCCTCTTCCGACGCGTGGACTGCCTGATAAGCTGGCGGCGTGCGACAAGAAGGCGCTGGTGCAGACGTGTGTGGCTCCAGCGGTGTTCGGCGAGTCCACGTTCCTGGATCAGACCCACGCGCCGTCCAAGTGCTGCGTGGTGGCCGAGTCGCTCGTGGAGGTGCTGCTGTTTGACCATCTGCGGCTGCAGGAGATGAATCTGGCGCCCGAAGTGCTCAGCGAACTGCGAGACATCGCGCCCAAGTACCTCAGCGAGAAGCAGGTCGCTCGGAAGAAGGCGCACACCGTGGGTATTGATGGCACGAGGTCTGGTTGGGGAGGCAATTCTAACGCTTCGGGGTGGTGACTGCGATTGTTTAGGCCACTTGGCACGAGTACAGACACCTGCGCATGCTGGAGCTGTCCAAGAGTCGGTGGCCGGAAGCCAAGGCAAGTGGAGGAGGAGGCTTTGCGCTGAGCTTGAGTATGGGTGGGGCTGACACTGGGTACGTTGTGCTTGCCTGCAGAAGCACTTGCGGATGCTCTCGAACGGCTGCAGCATCATGCTGGCAGACAACCGCAGTCCCCAGACGCTCGAGCCTGGCCATCGAACACCTGCGGCACGAGGTGGCAACAATTCTCCAGGGTAGAGGAGGAGAGCGTTGGATGCGATGCCGTCGAGCCACTTCAACTTCGAGGGCGGGGAGGGAAGACCCGCCCCATGCGGAGGCGATTCGTGAGTAATGCTTTCCCTGTCGGCAGTTTGCGTCAACATTGCCAGGCTTCCAGACTGTCTCGTCTCATAAATACGCGTCGTGGTGACTGGCGACCAACGGTGTCGCCCCTCCTTCTACTACATGTAGAAAGTGCTGGCGAGAACGCTGCGAATAAGATCCGCGATGCTGTTTTGCGGCGGGAAGAAAGCGAAGGAGAGGCATTTCCACTGGACTAGGCCTCCGTTCCTCCGGTCAACAACGCACTGTTGCCGTTGGCGAAGCACGCCATCGCGCATGACACGATGGAGAACAAGAATGACGTGTTTCGAAAAGGGTCCTGGTATCAAAACACGGTGCAATTGCAGCGCTTCACCTTGTTTTAGAAATCCAACCTCCTGCACTCAACTAATGCCGTATACTTACTCAAGTCGACCAGAGCAGAGTGCCACTCTCCTCTCAACCCACCTCCGCCTGCTGTTGGACCTGTCACACAACCGAGTGATGGATGCATGCCCCATCCCCAAAGCGCAACCTAATCAAGTCATTGTCTGGCGTCGTGTCGCGCGCGCCATCGGGCGGTCGGCGCGACGCAAATGCAGAAAAAGCACGCGTGCAGAAGTGGGAGGAGCTCTCCATCTCCCGTCTCTCTCTCTCTCTCTCTCGCTCCGCGTCGGGCCGCTGAGATCGAAAGGAGCCGACGGGCCAAGAGAGAGAGAAGCGGGCGGGGGAATGACCGACACCGTCTCCGGAAGCGGCCGCTGGCTGCCGCGTCGTCGCCGCGAAGGCAGCGCCACGTCCTCCGTGGAAAGGAGCGCCGTAGTGTCGCCGTCGTTCTCGGCGCTGGCGTCGCTGCTGCTCAGTGCGCATCCGCGCGCCGCCTTGACGGATGCGCGTGTGCTGGCCATCTCGCGCGGCACATCAGTGGGCGAGGACGACGAACGCGCGGTGGGGTCGTCGCCCAACGTGTACAAGTTCGACATCGCCAAGTACAAGGACGGCTCGTTCCGCTTCGTGCCGGCCTGCGCGCGCGACCTGATCAAATACACGGGGCGCCTGCTGCACCACGGCGCGCAGGCCGTGCGCAAGACCAAGATCAACACAGTGCAGTTCGACTGGCCCGGCGTGACCTTCCAGCTCAGCGTGCGCGGCACGACGAGCGTGGCCATCCGACTCAAAGGAGATGGTGCGTGTCTTTTACGTAGCAGTGCCTGCGTTTGCAGGATGCTTGCCTGGGTGAAGCGTCGATACCGACGGCTCCTGTGTGGGAGAGAAGCCGAGACTGCCGACGCCGAAGATAGACGGGCGAGTGTGGATGTAGCCAACTCGGGTCTCGGTGTGCGGCGGCCGGACAAGTGGCCGGTTCCCAAGATGCCACGCTCTGAACTCATTTTTGGTCCGACGCGGATCCGCCCGTCAGATCGGACCTTGATGTTCGTGATTGCTTATTCGCCTGATTGCTGCGGCTCTCCATGACAGGCAACTACTTTAACGTGTTCGTGAACGACGAGCTGCGCTGCATCCTCCGGTCGTCCCTCAACGCCACGTGCTGCGATGGTAACTGGATGACCTATGTCCCCCCGCTGTACTCGCTTCCTATGCCAAGGGGTCGATGCTAAAGAAGCCTGCGTGTCTGTCTCTGTGGCGATTGGCGTGCAGTCGCGACGGATCTGGACGCGGAGGAAGAGTACACGGTCCGAATTTGCAAGCGCACAGAGCCGCAGATGCGCGGCGCCATGTCCACTTTCAAGGTATTGAGCGACTGTCAACAGCCGAATGCGCTCGTGTTGCTCCTGCTGACGCCGTGGCCTTGTTGCTTGGAGGCAGGTGTGCACGTTCTACGGGTTCATTGTCGAAGAAAACGCCGAGGTGCTTCCTGTGGACCAACCGGAGCCGCAACCGGTGCGAAAGATGGAGTTCATTGGCGATTCGGACACGTGCGCCTTCGGCAACGAGGGCAAAGCCAGCAGCGCCAAGAACCTGTTCGGCATGAAAGGGCGGATGGAGAACGTCTACAATGGCTACGCATGTATTGCAGCCCGCATGTTTGAGGCCGAGGCGCATGTGCTGGCGTGGAGCGGGTAAGTTCGGCCCTGTATTTCCATTTGGCTTTCGATCTTGGCCAGGGACAAACCCTCAAACTGTTCGTGATGATGTGTAGCAAGGGCGTCCATAGCAACTCGGCTGATTGGGGGCCCAATATGCCAGCTCTGTGGAAAAACACACTGGCATCTCGTGCGGGGGAGTGGGATATGGCCAGCTGGATTCCCGACGTGGTGGTGATCAACTTGGGCATTAACGACCTGTCGCCGCCAGCCTCGGCGGAGACCGACATTATCACCGGCTACGCCTCCTTCCTGCTGGAAGTCCGCTCATGTAAGTGGCATACTGTGCTCGATGGGGGAATTCCTGTGTCGGAGCAGGTGGACTCATTCTTTGCTGGATGGGTGACAATGTACAGATCGACCGGACGCGCACATCTTCTGCGTGGTGTATGACGAAGGCTGCATGAGCTCGGAGGACTCGGAGACGAACCGCAAGTTTGTGTCGCTCCAGTTGCAGGAGATCATCAAGGTGGCCATCTCCAAGGTCAGCAAGCACGACGACAAGATGCACTACACCTTCGTCAAGGTAGGACCCTCGCCTCCAGCTGCTTTTACTTGAGATCCGATTGCTGGAATGTGCTTGGTTGCCTAACGGCTCTTTGATGCCGTCGAACCCCAGGTGGACGAAGGGCTGGAGAAGGAGGACTACGCGTCCATGATGCACTACGCAGTCAGCGGCCACGTGAAGATCGCTCGACTGCTCGCCGAGGAGATCGCTCTGCGCACGGGCTGGAGCGTGGAGCGTAACCCGGTTACAATGCCGTACCCCCAGGCCAAAGACCAGATCCTCACGCCCCGAGACCACTCGAGGAACTCGTGCGTGGTGTCGTAACTGCGACCGCGACGTGCGGATCATCGCCGATGATACTTTTACTTCATGGTTGAGGCGCCGAGCTGCTGACGCTGGCGACGTGTTGCAGGTTGAAATTGTAGCTCAGTGGGGTAGTATTTGGATAGGAAGGAACCGCGACCTATTTATTATGTTGGCCACACTAATTCCCTTATTTTGGGCTTTTTGGGTGCACTTTGTCAGACGATGGCCATCCAGCTCTCATTTTGGGGTTTTCTGCCGCGGAGAGGGAAGATCGCGACGAGGATGCTGGCGGCCGAGAGACTGCGCGACCTACGCGCGTTGCTGAGCCGCACGAACGTGCGGCTTCTGCCTCTGCGCCACCACCTGGGAAAGACGGATGCGGCCTCCCCTGCGGCGGCCACGGAGCTGACGGGGAAGCCGCTGCAGGCCTTCCTGGTCGACACGGCCGACGCGCACCAGAGCGAGTACGTGAGCGCCGCCAACAAGCGCCGGGAGTTCCTCACAGGCTTCTCCGGCTCTAACGGCACGGCGCTCGTGACCCCCGAGAAGGCGCTCATGTGGACGGACGGCCGCTACTTCCTGCAGGCGGAGCAGCAGCTCAGCGTCGACTGGACGCTCATGAAGGCCGAGGAGCCCGGCGTACCAACCATTGAGGTGCGTTCTTCCACAGGCTAGTAACCAAGGAGGGAGCAGCGGTGCTGGGTTGCTAACACAGAGAATGCGGATACAGCAATGGGCCAAAACAAACCTCCCGAGCGACGGCTGCCTGGCCATCGACCCGTATCTCACCTCCGTCTTCGTGGCTCGGTACGACACGCACTCTCTGCGTTGCAGTCTCCATGGCTGCAGTTCCACTGATTCGAGTATGTGCTAATTGCTGCAAACGATTAGGAATTTCGCACGCGCGCTCAAAGAGACCAAGATCGAGCTCGTGGCGCTTCACGAGGCCGACACCCTCGTGGATCTGATCTGGAAGACTCGTCCGCCCACGACGCCGTCGCAAGTGCAGTTCCTCTCGGAGAAGTACACGGGCCACTCCGTCGCGGACAAGCTGAAGGACCTCCGCAAGGCCGTGAAGGGGAAGGGCGCGGACGCGATCGTATTGACGGCGCTGGATGACATCGCGTGGCTCTTCAACATCCGCGGCAACGACGTCGAGTTCAACCCCGTCGTGTGAGTGGATTCGACGGACTCTGAGCCCTCTGGTCGGCGTTTGCACTGCGTTTCTGACTGTTTTGTGTCGCGGTTAGTGTCTCGTATGCCGTGGTGACCTCTGAGACTGCGACGCTGTTCCTGGATGCTGCCAACCAAGACGAGGTGAGTCAGCATCTGGGCTCCAGCGGCGTGGTTTGCAAGCCGTACGCGGCCATTCTGGACGAGATCGCGGAGTTCACGACAGCCAACAAGGATAAGAAGATTCTGGTCGACCCGTTGCAGTGCAACGTGGCCGTCTTCCTGGCGATCCCGCCAGCGAACCGCAAGGAGGAAACGTCGGTCGTGATGGCTCAAAAAGCCATCAAGAACGCGGTGGAGATCGAGGGGATGCGTCAGGCCCATATTCGCGATGGTGCGGCCCTCGTCAAGTACTTCAGTTGGCTCGAGAAGGAAATGGCTGCCGGACGCGAGGACCAATTGGACGAAGTGCAGGTCGCGGACAAACAAGAGCAGCTCCGTCAGCAAATGGAAAGCTACGTGTCGCTTAGCTTCGACACCATTTCCTCCATCGGCCCCAACGGAGCGATCATCCATTACTCGCCCGAGCGCGAGACTTGCGCCAAAATGTCGACATCTGCCATGTATGTGAACGACTCTGGCGCCCAGTACCTCGACGGCACGACGGACGTGACGCGGACGCTCCATTTCGGCGAGCCCACGGCCTACGAGAAGGCGTGCTTCACACACGTACTTAAGGCGCACATCGCCCTCGCCAGTACGGTCTTCCCCAACCAGATCGAAGGAGTGAAGCTCGACGCCATCACGCGTGCGCCTCTATGGAAGGCTGGACTGGACTACCGCCACGGAACGGGCCACGGCGTCGGAGCGTTCCTGAATGTGCACGAGAAGGGAGTGGTAAGTGGCTTGTGGGTTATGTGAGAGTGCTGTGTTGCTGATGTTGACCGCCTAACTCCCGCTGCTTGTGATAGTTGCTGTCCTTCCGCTTGAACCCGAGCGGGCTGAAAATCCAGGACGGGATGATCCTGAGCAACGAGCCAGGGTACTACGAAGACGGCAAGTTTGGCATCCGCATCGAGAGCCTCATGGTCGTCAAGAAGGTGCGTCTCCGCTGCGATGTAGTACAGTAGTTGCCGGTTTGCTCACTACATGCCTCGGCATTGCTCGTCCCCACAGGCCTCGCGTATTAAGAGTCCTCTCCAGCGCGAGTTCTGCGAGTTTGAGACGCTCACGATGGCTCCCATCCAGCAGAAGCTCATTGACGTGAGTCTGCTCACCATCCAGGAGATCGAGTGGCTGAACGCCTACCACAAGGAGGTGCACGCCAAGCTCCAGCCGCTGCTGACGGACGACGCCGCGACCTACGCGTATCTCGTGCACGAAACCCAGCCATTGCCGCTTCCTTAGGCGTCCAGCAGCTTTGTCCGCAAGGGCAGCACTCAGCTCCACACCAAATCAAAAGCCATGTGCGTTTCATCGCGTGCCCAATGCAATTGCCACCATCTAGGCTGCTTTTTCACCATTGAGGTTGTCGTCAACTGTCGGGTCGCTCGGATTGGCTTCGGTTTCTTGGCGTCCGCTTGGCGACGAACTTCGCGACGTCCGATGTGGCCTGGAGCAGACCTGAGCTCGCCTCTCTTCTCTTTTGTGCAAGCGCTCAATCTGGTGCTGGATACGCGTCTCCACCGCCAGCTGCCGCTTCTCCTCGCGCTTCCGACGCTCATGGATTTGATGCGGCGTCTCCCCTGCCAAGGCTTGCGCCACATAGTCCAATCGCTGCTGGTACACGCGCACGTCACCCTCGATTTGTCGTTGTCTTCGCTGTAGCTCCTCCGAAGACAAGAGCTCCTGCTGACCGTCATGCTGCTCTAACCTTTGTCCGAGTTCGCCATACATCGTCTCCACTTGGGCCTGACGACTGTTTGTCTGCCACTCCGATGCTCGAGAATCTTGTTGCTGCGTCTTTGGCAACGATAGCTGCGCTTCTGCCGCGTTTGTAGCAATTCCAGCAGCTTGCACTGGCCCTGACGTGTCGTCAAACGACGGATACAGCGCAGTGTGGTGGGCTGCGATTGGAGCGTTCTTTGGCCGCGTTGCTAACGATTCGTAGCCACCCGACGGAGGCGATGCGCTGGAAGACGAGGGCGGTGGATATATCGAAAAGGTGGACGCAATTGGGGCGCGCTTGGCCCTCGAAGACGCCGGTGGTGGTGCGTCGAACGCGTCGATCAGCGCTTCCTCATATTCTTCCTCCAGCTCCATTTTCGCAAATTCTTCTTCAAGTTGGATGCCACGTATCAGTTTAGTGCAGTATCATGCATGCAAATACCATGCGTAGCGGTTTAGTGCACATCATGCCAGGGAGCAGCTCGCACCGCGTTGTCGTGGTTGGCGCCGGCGTCGCGGGCGTGAGCGCCGCGAACGCGCTGCTGGCTTCGGGGGAATTTGGTGTCCACGACGTTTGCGTACTGGAGGCGCAGTCGCGCATCGGCGGGCGAGTGCACACGCGCGCCATCAGTGACGAGGTGTCTTTGGACGTCGGCGCGGCCTGGATCCACGGGACGGAGGGGAATCCGTTCATCGAATTGGCACACAAGTTCGGTATTGTCGTGAAGCAGATCAGTGCGCGCAATCCGTGGCTGCATCCAGCTTCATGCCCGGATTTCCTGCTCTTCGAGGGCAGGCGGCAGTTGAGCGAAGAGGAGATCGCAGAGACGTGGGAGTGGCAAGATCTGCTGTTGCGTAAACTTCAGGTGCTTGCGACGTCTGAGAGCGCAGCAATAGACCACGTCAAGTCGTTGGCCGCGGGGGTTGAGCAGCTAGTGGCGGAGGACTCGGAGTTGCGGGAGCTGATCGCTTCCGTCAGCAACGCTCGGGAGCGACTGGACTTGTGTCTGCGCCTTGTTGACACTTGGATGGGGACCACGAGCGACGAGCAGCAGCTCGACGCGTTCGGGGAAATCGATTTGATGGGGTATGCTCATTGCAAGTAGCTCTTCAGGCCGAATGGATGACGCGCTAACGCCACTGACTGGTTATTTGCGTGGACTGTCGTAGAGACGACCCTGGACCTCACTGCATCGTCCCCGACGGAATGGAGCGCTTTATCGACCACCTGTCGGCTCCAGTGAAGACCGTGATCCGCACGAACGCGCGTGTCGTCTCCATCAACTGTGAGAGCTCGGACGGCGTAGTGATCGAGTGTGCCGATGGCCGACGAGTGACTGCCGATCGAGTAGTAGTGACGTGTTCGCTGGGGTTCCTCAAGTCCGGCAAGCTGCTCTTCCAGCCAGAGCTCCCAGTAGCCAAGGCGGCTGCTATTGCTCGCTCGCAGATGGGTCAGTGCATGAAGGTCTTGGTGCAATTTCCCACGGTGTTCTGGCCCAGGGACGCCACATTCATGGCTCAAATCAAGGACATGTCCGATTCCAGTGAGAGCAAAACCCGCCGCATTTACTTCCCGATAGTATTCAGCTATTACGCAACGAAGGGCGCGGCTGTCCTGGAGGGCGACCTGGTCGGCAGCACAGCCAGTGAGATATCGTCGACGTTCTCCGACGACGAGATTGTGCATGCGCTGGTCCTTCAGCTGCGAGACACGTTCGGCCAAGAGACCCCAGAGCCAGTGAAGCACTTCGTCACGCGGTACCGCAACGCTTCAGTTTGCTGAAGATGTCGAAACGTTGGACCTCACGCCTTGACTTCTGGGCGGTTCGTTGTGTAGATGGGACCGAGACGAGTACGCGCTGGGCGCCTACAGCACCGTCACAGTGGAGAGCTCCTACGAAGACCCGGACCTCCTATGCCAGACAGTGGCAAACCGCGTGCTTTTCGCGGGCGAGGCCACCAATTATGAGTACCAGGGTGCCCTGCAAGCGGCCTACATCTCCGGTAAGTGCACAATTGTCCGATGCTCTTCCGATACGGCCATTGTAGCTCACAGGCTTGGCATGTGTGAATGCCACCTCTCGTTGCAGGCCTCGACGCGGCAAAAGAGCTAGTGGCGCAGTGCGAGGAGCACTGCTCCTCATTTAACGGACTTGGTTTGGACGCATCCCCACAACTGAAGGCTCGCCAGCCTAGCAATTGAAGCTGTGCGCGCATTTTAGAGACTTCTCACTGTCAGTGCCGTGCACAGGATTCGAACTGGGGTATCAAAACGAAGTTAGCAACTGAGCCAGGCCTCTTCTCGTTCGGCTCACGGTCTTCTATCAGTCGAGGCTTCCGTCTAAAGCGAGAGGAAGTCGCATCGGGGCCAGAGGCAATGGGGATCCGTCTCCCTAATCAGCGGAACCGCCGGCGCTGTCGGGAGCGACTGGGGCTCCGACTGCGATTGCGGCGTCTTCGGTTTTGTCCCGATCGGTCACTTGATCGGCTTCGACTACGTCGCCGCTCTCTCCTGTCCGGACTCCGCTCTGATCGACGGCGGCGATCTCGCTCTTTTGTGCGTCCTCGAGATTTACTCCGACTCCGACTGCTTCGATGACAGGAAGCAGGACTACGGCTACGACCCCGGCGGTCCGCCGTCTTGCCGTCATCCCACCGACTCGCTCGCTTGGATGGCTTGGCTACTATAGGAGGAGACGCTCTCTTCACTGCCCCTGCCGTCTCGGCAGTAGGCGCCGCCGCAGCGGTGAAGGACGACGGCTCCTGCGGCGAGACTTCCGTCTCCTCTTCTGCCTTCTCAATGGCCGAGACACTTCGCACTGTCTCAGTCTCCGCTTCCTCCACTGGATAATCGTCTTCTGCGAACGGGTTGACCTTCGTCAGTGGCTCCAGCCACTCGACTCGCTCTTGCTTGTACAGCTCCATGATGATCACACTGACCGCATAGAGCTGCGACTTCTCCACGTCAAACAGAGTGTACCACGGCGGACTCTCCGGCAATGACACCCCTTGGAACCGACTGGCCAGGAAGATGGCGGCGCACGCGATGACCTCGGCGCGGTAGCGCACGCACAGGTCGGAGCGCAGACTGTCGTTGATGTAGCCCCAGGCCTGCTGCGCCAGCGCCGGACTACCGTCCAGCACCTTGACGTAGTACAGCACGTATTTGTGCGGGTGCTCCGTCACGTTGTACACGCTGAAGCCCAGGTCGATGAGCACCTGGCGCTCCACCATGATGAGCCACGCACGCCACTGACAGTATGTGGCGCCCTCCAAGTCCACGAGCTGGCGCGAGACGCGCGTTTGCCGCCACTTGCGACGGCGGTACATGGCGTAGAACACGCTCAACACGTCCTTGATGCGCTTGGGTCGCTCCTCCACCTTGGCCGCCAGGAATAAACACGCCACGGCCACGCGGAAGGCGTCGAAGTCGCGCAGAGACTTGCGGAAGTAGAAGCGCTGCAACAGCGTCTGCGCCGTGGCCATCGCCACCTGCGGCAGCCGCAGCAGCACGCCCGCCTCCTGGATCAGCTCGCAGCCGAAGAAGCGGTGCGCGCGCTCTGTAGAAGGCGAGACGCCTGCCTCCAGCGACGGTGAGAGCGCCAAGATGGCCGCAGGCAGCACCACGCACACCGGCACCAGCCCCATCGCGACGGCGGCCATTGGTCCAGACAGAAATGGCGGCTTGTTGGTTAGAAACTCGATTTCTAAACTCGATAGATATAGGGCATTCAAGTGAGGGAGCGAGATAAGAACACAGTGCGCGATGGTTGTCGAGTGGCATGAAGTGCTCGGGCTCGAAGTGGCTGTGACGTTCACCGCCGAGGACGACGCCGTCTGGCGCACCTTCCAGGCGAGAGCATGTGGTATCGCTGCGCTGCCACCACTGGCGCCCCCTCTGTCGACAGCTACGGACTCTTCGGGGCATCAGGAGGCAGCAACAGACTCGACTGCCGTTGCCACGAAGCGACGCCACCTGTCGCTACCGGAAACCTACTACGCTGCAGCAATTGACGGCCTCTTGCCAAGACACGGATCGTCAAGCGACTTGTGGGAGCGCTTCGCTCGGTAAATGTCTCACTTGCTTGCAATTGCAGGCCGCTCTGAGGCTGCTGGATCTCTATTGACACGCTCTGCTCGTTGGCGAAACTCCGAGCAGGGCAAGCCCAACATTCGCGCGGCAGTTCGCGGCGTACCACCACTTCCGCCAGTTGGGTTGGCTGCTCAAACCCGGTCTCAACTACGGAGCGCACTACGTGTTATACCGCGGCTCGGCGGCCCATTTCCATTCGGAATACATCGTATACGTTCAAGACGCCGATGGACCGCTTGCCTGGTGCACCATCCAGACGCTCACGAGGATCGCAGCCGACGTGAAGAAGACCGTGCTGGTCTGTGACGTGGCTGTCGCTTCAGGGTCTTCTCCATATCTCATTGGCAGTGCAGATGGCGACATGAAGAGTGGTGAGAGCATTTCTGAGGAACCGGGGCTGACACATGGAGTCTACTATTTCCACGACACGCAGTACACGGTTGAAGCCGTTGCCATCCGCTTCTGGGACGCCTCATTTGCTGCAGGACTGTCCACCGAGAGCCTCCAGCCGTACGCCTTTCAGTCACAACCTGTGCTCCTGAAGAAACCGAAGAAACCGAAGAAACTGAAGAAGAGGAACCAGACGAAGCGACCGGAAGGGCAGCAAGAGGTGGACACTGTAACCGACGCTGCACTCACGAAGCCATCGTCCTAGCAAACCAGCCATCCAATCATGTAAACGTCATTGTGTGGAGCTATTATTGCCCCAAGACCAGCTTTTCCAATACGAGCCCCACGGAGGAGCCCAACACGAGTCCAAAGTTCAGGAAGAAGCTCGTGAAAGGGCCCACGAGATGCTGTTCGTCAGGGTGGACGCTCTCGCTCACGAAGATGATAGTCATGGTTCCCAAGTAGCCATTCCCAAAGCCGAGGATGGACACGCTCAACACAGACCAAATGTCGCTCTGGAGCCACCAGCCCTTCACAATGCCGATAATGATGGGGATGAAGACGAATCGAGCCAGGATTGGGATCCACACGTTGCTGGGCGTGAGTCCGAAGCGGTGATTCACCATGAAGCGACCAATGCAGTCGCACGACGCGAACAGTGTGAGTAGGATGAGCGACCACCATCCGCTCTCCTGCAGCGACGGGAAGTTGTACGTCTTAATCTCCGTGACAAGAGGCGGCCAGACCGACAGGCTTGCGAGGAACACGGCCGTGATCAGCAGCTGCAAGTGATACACCTTCTTCAGCACGGACCACTTGGTCGGCGCTGGGCCGGGCTCGCTGAGCGGGTCGCTCCCTGACGGTCGCTTGGCCGTGAGCAGCGGTGAGCGCTCCGTGAGCTCGACGCTGTTGTCCGTCTTGGCGAACACGTACTTCTGCGTGATCTGGAGATGCATAACCTTGTAGTACGCTCCGATGCAGAGCGCGATGGTGAGCGCGCCTGTGTAGAAGTAGATGAGCGACGACGCCAACAGCTCGTCCGCCGGGAACACGAGCTTGGTGAGGTCGCGATAGAGGCTGCCGATGAGCGTGCTCAGCCCCACGCCGAGCTGGAAACTCTCCTGCACGCGCTGCGGGTAATGCGACACGAGCGCGATGGTGGCGCTATCGATGAAGGCTGTGGCGATGGACACCAGGGCCGTGCTGCCCAGGACCGCGACGGCGTTGGCGTTCTCCGACGTCAGGAAGAAGTAGGACGTGGGCACGAAGGCCAGGATGATCAGCTGGCCCACGAAGCCGCCGATAATGCGGCCGTTGTACCACGGCTTACCGAACGCCACCACGATCACGGCCAGGAACGCCAGATTGGTGTACATGAACGTGGACGTGAGCGCGAACTCGATGTTGTAGTCGGGGAAGAGCATCTTCCAATAGTCCACGGGCTGCGTGAGTGCTGAGAAGGGGAAGAGATACCCCACGCCCACCAGCGCAAACAGCCAGCACGCCAGCGTCTCCTCTCGCGCTTCTTGCATCACGCTCTGCACGCCGCCGTCGCGCTGGTCCTCCAGTCGGATACCGGTCTCGTAAGAGAGTGGGGTGCGGCGCACGCCCGGCGTTTGCGGAAGTGGCGACAGCATGGCGAGCGGATCGATGGCCAGTTGATACGAAGCGGGGCCGAGCCGAGCGGGGATGGCGTCTGCGGGCAGGAGACGAAGACACGGACGAGGGCAGGCGATGCCTTACCGGTCACCAGTCGGCCGGTGCTGAAGGGAAGATGGGAGTTCGGTTAGGCAAGCGGCGAGTGGCCGGCCAGCAGCGAGGTGACGAATGATGGGGATGCGAATCGTGTGAATGTGAGTGGATCGGCCAAGCGACCAGCTACATCAGCCCCGTTTCACCAAAACCTGATTTGGGTGGATTGAAACTCGAGGTTGGATTTCTAAATCCAGGTAGTTGTCAGTTCCGAAGCAAACCAAATTGAAAAAATACCTCCGTATTTTGTAGCAAATGTATTTGACAGGTCGGGTTTTGCTTTTATGGGCTGTATTCCATGTGAGTCGCATTCAGCATCGCAATGTGGGTCATGTGGTGGGCCACCAAGTGGCACTCTGGAGCCATTTCCATCTGACACACACACCAACATGCTCCGCGAACGGAACGCCTTCATGCTCAAGGCGCGCGGCGACGAACGGCTGCACGCGCTGACGCTGCACGTCAACGTCCGGGAGCAGGACCTCGAGCACTTCAATGCCACGAAGACTGGCGGTGGCACTGCCGCGGTGGAGGTACGGGGTGTTGGCATCTATCTTTTCGTTATCTGCTCCTTGGTGACTTTATGCGATTTCCAGCGATTGCTGGAGCTGCTGGACGGAGACGAAGCGTTCCAGATGCTGGTGAAGGAGCTGGACAACGTCCGCCAGCTGGAGCAACTTGTGAAGGCCAAGATGAAGGACGACGTGCGCACGCTCGAGTCTGCAGCCATGACGGCTCAGTGGCAGGTGTCCGATGAGCCAGGACTCCCCAGCGTCTTGCAGCGACTACAGCTTAAGAAAGACACAAAGGCCGAACGCCCAAGTGAGAGCCACGCGCTGAAGGGCCAGGAGGGGGGACTGTATCGCCCACTGCCTGTGAGAAAGTTGGCCGTGGCAGTCTGGATGTATCCGCCGCACGTCGCGATCCCACCCACGGGGGAACGCATCCCGACCAACGATCGGAGCGTGCAGGACTTCTTCGTTGGTGTGGACGAGGGGAGCTGAGTACACGTATTAGGCGGGAGCCCGGAGCCGAGGTCATGTGTTTGTTAACCCTTAGGCGGGAAACAGAATTCGCCACTTCCGCCCTTGGGACTCGAATCGTAGCGTAGGAGAGTCGTTGGGTCACTGTCGACTGCTCCACCGAAATGCTATGCTCCCCATAACAGGCGAACTGGAAGAAAAGACCAAGCGGCAAACGATCGCGGTCGGAATTGCTGCACGATGCAAGTTGCGTCACGCTATCTATCTGCCGCAAAGCGGGGCCAAGAATCTCGCCTTCGTTGCATGACGACGCCTCCTCACGCGCCGCTCTTGATGTGCTGCACGCCAGGCGGCTGCAGCATAGAACCCGAGAAGAATCTGACCATCTCGTTCTCTTCTCCGCGCGATTTTGTTGCCAAGCGTGCATGTCTTTTCGGCGGTCAATGCGCTTCCGGGCGTGCTGGCCCAGGCCTCGGAGGGTGGCCGCCTCCTGAACAATCTGAACAGTCCAATGGACTGGACCCCAGCAGATGACGCTCGCCGGGGTTGAAACTTGCTGGCATCCTTGAAGGAGCCACGGATAGCACAGCAACTGTCGCGACCTGTTTCAGCCGTGGCTTCAAAAGGCGACGCTCGAGCCTCGAGTCGGGGTCCTGCTCCTGGTGAAATAGTGGCATCCACTCCCGCACAAAATGGAACGCTTAACGCTGCACAAAAAAGCAAACTTTGAAGGTGGCGAGCTGTAGTACGTAAAGCCTCCTTCATCTACCGCTGGGCGGTGCTGACCCCTTTGGCGAGGGGTCCAGTAGTCAATGGGGGAGAAGAGATGAGTGCGCTATACATGTAGCAGCAAGCAATCGTCCGCCATCCAGCTGGAAGTTAGAGGTGCCAACTTCTCCGGCTTCTTCAGTTTTCTCGCATTCAGCAATCGGAAACCGGATCTCTCGATCGGCGGCACCGATGTCGACGAGGCTGTTAAATGCGCGAAGAGAGAGCGGCAGGCTCCCACCTTCCTCGAGAGAGAGAGAGAGAGGCAGCACCAGGAATCGCCGCGGGGGTGTCGGCAATCCGTCCTTTCTCGTCTGATGTGGCATCTTCTGGTAAAGTCAAAGCATGCGAAAGCTTCTAAATACTTTTGTAAACAAGGTGGATTGGCTGCCTCCAGCCACAGCTCACACTTATATATTGTAAGGTGGTTCTCCCGGTACACCGTCGTTTGCAATTTGCGCTTCAGTTTTGAACTTTCTGGAACGGAGATGCTGACATGGGTTCTCAATCCCACTTCCGTGTTAAAGAGAAGTGTGCTTGACAGCCTGGACATGGACTCGGTGACGAATCTGACTGCTGCCACTCTGCTCTCACTGTTCATCGCGCGCTCCAGATCAGAAGCGCACTAGAGAAGCATTGCAAGCCGAGGAAGCCATGGGCTGCGCAGCCAGCACGGAGCTCCCGTTCCCGTCGGCGACAGGGCGCTGTGAGTCGCAAGTCACGCGGGTGCTGTCCGAGCACTACGACTCCTTCGGTGCGTAGGGGCTCTTCCATCGTCTCTTGGTTTCTTGCGACGAACTCGAGCTGCCCGACGTCCGTTCAACATGTCGATTGATCTTTTGCTCGTTATGGGTACAGACGAACTGCAAAGCGCACTGAGGTAGCGTTGGTGGCAGCGCTTGTTCACGGCAGAAAGCGAGGAAGTCTAACATTGCAGATGCTGACGTGGCGAATGACTGTCGACGTGGAATGGATAGGTGTCATGGCCTTTCATCGTCCAATCTCATTATCGGAGTAGGTGGCCCGTAGTGGCATGTTGCAGCATGGAGGGAGAGTATGGGGGGTGCTGGAGGTGGAGGTTCTGAGTGGGGTTGGCAATGGACTGTGGTGAACAATGCAGGTCGACTACACGAGATCCAACATGGTAATTTGCGGGACAAAGGCGGCAAGGGAGCGCAGAGCGTACTGCTGCTCTGTGATGACAGCCACCAAGATAACCCTGTGCTGAGCGCGCTGTGACTCCTTGCTTGTGTGGATTGTAGTGGACGGGGAAACATTCGTTCGGTGGGCGGTGTTTGCACACAATTGACCCCGCAGGGGTCGTCGTCAACCCCTATCAGGTGAGCTTGCGTCGAGGACACAGTCAATTCCCTTGCACTGACCTGTCTGCATGCTGGAACTCCATAGACCGTCATCAACATTATCGGACGAACGCTCCAGCCTTTTGGCGACAATCCGATCCCCACCTTCGGCTTCGGAGACTCCAGTACAGCCGACAGATCGGTGTTCACCTTCCTGTCCGATGGGAGTCCGTGTCAAGGCGTGGACCACGTGTTGAGGCGGTACGACGAGCTCACGCCGCAGCTCGTGCTGGGAGGCCCCACCAACTTTGCGCCCATCATCTACCACGCCATCCGCCAGGTCAAAGCCTCCAACGCCTACCACATCCTCGCGATCATCGCAGGTTGGCCTTGCATCCTCTTCATTCTTGCGTTGCGTCGGAATTGGATACATCTTAACCGTGTTATGCGTCACAGACGGTCAAGTCACAAGCGAGAAGGAGACGTCGCAAGCCATCGTCGAGGCCTCTAAATATGCACTATGTACGTCCCGCCTCAACAGCTCTGCGTCTTGAACATATAATTGTAAATCTCGACCTCATAACTCACGTTGATGCAATGATGCAATAGCGATCCTGGTCATCGGCGTTGGCGACGGACCGTGGGAACTGATGGAGCACTACCACGAAACCTTGCCCACGCGGAGGTTTGAGAACTTCCAGTTCGTGAACTTCAACGGCATCATGGCACAGAATCCCTCGCAACCCGCTCTGGGGTTTGCTGCCGCGGCACTCACCCAGATCCCAGGTGCGCTTACTTCCAATTGTTGCCTCGCCGAGTTGCAGATGCTGTTAAACTAACTATTTCCTTCGACATTCCAACATTTGCTTGCAGACCAATTGGCGCACATTCGCAAACTGGGGCTTCTTCGGCAAGACGTCGCTGGAAGGAGCCTCTCGGAAAACGTGACGGGCATGGGCAGGTGTAGTGCAGCATCATAGGAAGAAGAGTCAGCATATCTAGCGAACGTAACAGTTATTAATCGGTACAACCACAGCTCGACGAACGTTCTGCTCCTTTCTCCATTCCCCCCCCCGTTGCTTTAAAGCCGACTCCGAGAAGACCAAGAAGACCGAGAAGATTCCACCTTGCCATTCTGCCGGATCTGAAGCTTGCGTCGGAGGATCTTGCCCGACAAACTCTTGGGGATGGCCTCAATGAACTCCACCTCCCGCACGCGCTTGTAGCCCGCCACTTTAGTCGCCACGTACGCCATCAACTCCTCCGCAGACAACGTGCCACCCTCCTTCAGCACCACGAACGCCTTGGGGATCTCTTCACCCGTCACTGGGTCATGACCACGGACACAACCCGAATCCGCCACTTGCGGGTGAGAATTCACGACGTCCTCCACCTCTGCCGGAGCCACTTGGTGGCCTTTATACTTGATGAGCTCCTTCAGTCGGTCCACGATGAACACAAACCCGTCGTCGTCGATGTAGCCAATGTCGCCCGTCCGAAGAAACCCGTCTTCCGTGAAGGCCAGGCGGTTGGCTTCTGGGTCGTTGAAGTAGCCTTTCATCAGTGCTGGACTCCGGAACAACAGTTCACCGCGCTTGTTGGCTGGCAAGTCAACGTCCGTTTCCAGGCATTTCACTCTGAGCTCGACGTTGGGGTACAGCTTGCCCGAGGCGCCGTCGCGATGCGAAGTGATAGACGAATGCGTGCCAACTCCCGCGAATTCCGTCATGCCGTAGCTCTGCAGAACCTGCACGCCTAGCCGATTCCGAACTGCCTGCTCCACCTCCTTCCCCAATGGCGCGCCGCCCGAGCTCGCTTGAGTCGATTGCGAGAGATCGTACTTGTCTACAAGTGGGTGCTTCGCGAGGAAGTTTACCAGCGGTGGAGCCAGATGGAGTCTTTTGATCTTGTACTTCTCGACCGTGCTCAAAAAAGTGTGTGGGTCGAAGCCGGGCAGCACGACCGTCGTCATCCCCATGTAGAGGCTAATGTGGAAGATCATCGTCGCCATAATGTGGAAGAACGGCAGCATACCGAGGACATACTCGACCTTCTCCACCGTGTAAGCAGGGATCCTGCCGGCCGCGTACATCGCCCTAGCGGTGAGCTCCACGCCTTTTGGGCGGCCGGTCGTGCCGCTGGAGAACGGGAGCGCCACCACCTGGTTCGTGTCAATAGGTGGAAGGTTCGGGAACGGCAGATCCAGTGCGATCAAGGCTCTTCATACAACCACATCAACAACACCAACCTGTAAGGCATCAACTAACCCTCCAATCGCCATAAATACAACGGACAGGGCCACATACTCAATTGTCTGTAGACCCGACGAGACTGCAGCCCGCCCAAGCATGTACACTTGCTTCGTCGGGACGCCACACAGCCCAGCGGCTTCAACAGCCACTTTGGCTAGCGTTGCATGGGAAATCACCGCCACTGCCTACACACCAGAAGGCCTAGGTGATTAGTTTCCCAGCTTCCTCCACCCGAGAACCGAAGACAAACGCTCGTTGTACCTGCGCGACGGCAATCTGATCCGCCAACTCCGCCGCATTGAACTGCGGTGATGAGGGCGAGCAGACGGCTCCCAAGCGATTCAGCGCCAGGAAAACCACGGGGTACTCGAGGCAGTTGATTGACTGCAAGACCACAATCTACACCGTCTCAGAGCGTCCCAAACACTCAGTTCTCAGTTTCCACGACCGTGTCGTCCCTCCTCACGCAAAGTAAATCAAAGATCAAACGCACATCGCCCTTTCGGATGCCGTTGGCCGCCAGACCCGCGCAGACCTGCTTGGCCTGCTTGAACAGGTCGCCGAACGTGAGCGCCCTCTCCGTGAGGCCGCAGACGAAGGCCGGCTTGTCGCCGATGTCGCGCGCGCGCTGCTCCACCACGTTCCACATGCACGCGTCCCCCGGAATGGGGAGCGTGGGGTGCAGCGACGTGAAGGTCATATTACGAGCGGAAGTGCTCTTGGACTCGCTGGCAAATGCCCAAATGCCCAAATGCATGCGGGATCGGTAACGGCAGGCTTGGCCAAGAGTTTAGTGCCTTTTGATTGGTGCAGAGCACCATTTACGAAGGTTTTGTCCAATAAGCACGAGGGATTGGCGGGATCAGAAACGTTTTTCTTAATCTTCATTGGCTGAAAAGCGGGCATATCAACTTGTTTACTTGATGGGGAAGGCAAACGGTAGAAACTTCAACTTGAAGCTGCTGACAAAGGCCGTCGATCCATCGTCAACTGCGTGGCTCCTTCTCCATCTCGAGGTGGTGCGTCCAGCTGGAAGGACTCCCAGAGCGTGACCTCGGGGGCGCAAGGGCTCTTCCACCACTCGGGTTGGCAAGACTCGCACTTGAGTTTCAGGTTATCTCAGAGATGAGGACGCGTGGTGGCAATAATGGATGGACTCCCCCTATCACGAATGGCTTCGTCGCCTTGGGAGCCTTGCAAACCATGGAGAGTGACCATGAGGTCCATGCGATGGCCGCGGAGGTCTGCTCCCTCAAAGAAAGCTCCCGAAACGTCCAGCAACCACGAACAGCCCTGTATAGGTCGTACATTCCAAAAGACACGCGTCCTCAGCACCTTCAGCACCAGAGTTGTCTCTGTGTCCGTCCTCACCGAGAGACAGTGGCTTTATGTTCTCTATTGCGGTCTCTGTCTCGCAGATTACCATGTCGGATCTCGTGCAGTCAGCCTGCATTGATCAGCACCGATCAATTAGCCAGCGCAACTCAAAATCTCCACCTCCGTCACCCCGAGAGCTCCCCCACCGAGCTGCGTCATGCCACTACAGGACACCTACTCCACTAACGAACTTGGTGGGCTGTGCTGTCCAGCAACAGCGCCATTGCCACCCCGTGTTGCAGCAGCAGTCGCACCATCCCCAACAGCTTCAGACAGGAACGACAGACCCTGCTGATCCTGCCTTTTCATCTCTTTCAACGCTTTTCCCACGACAGCCATGAGCGTTTTGTCGGCTGGTCCCAGATAGAACCTCAGCTGGAGCTGCGCCACTTCCTTCTCTGCAATCTGCTGCTCACATTCAGCTTTCGCACGACTGAGTCTCTTGGCGAGATCGTTCCCATCGGCAGTTAAGCCTTCGATTCGATGGCGCAACAGTTCATTGGCACTGCGCGTGACGATACACGCCTGCTGCGTTTTGACTCGGTCTACTTCCAGCAACCGCTTCTCTTCCTCCAGCTGCGAAATCCACAGGTTCTTCTTCTGCAACTCGCTGGACAGCGCGTCGAATGGCCGAGAGCTGAGCGTGTCCACCGTTTCGTTCAGCTTCGCGTTCTCGCTACGAAGCAAGTGATTCTCCTGGCTCAGGTCGTCCACCAGCGCCGTCTGGTCTCTGTGCGTTTGCAACTTCTCGGTCTGCGCGGCCAGTTGCTGCTGCACGTCGAATAGCTGTGCATTCATTTCCTCTAGATGTTTCGCGTTCTCTTGATAGAGCGTTGTCTTGGCGCGAGTCTTGGCCTCCATCTGCTGATATCGCGCCTCCAGCACCTTCATCTGTTGCAGTTGCGCGGCCACACACTCCTGCAGCTCTTCCTGGTTGTTGCTGTTGCTTGTGGCGGTGTTGGCGTCAAGCGACACACTGGATTTTGCTGCTGGACGTCGCTCGTTGCCCTTCTGCTGCTCGAGCTCGAGCCGAAGGAGCTCGTTTTCCTGCCGCAAACGCTCCAAGTCCACCTCCAGGTCCCGTAGATGCCTTTTCAGCTCCGCCACCAGCGGGTGACGCGCCAGCGCCACTAAGTTCTCACGCGATGACAGTGCGGAAGGCGCAGCCTCCTCTTTTTCTTGGATCACCACTTCATCCTCCGTGGTCTGGTTCGTCGCCGTCACGGTCGTCACTTCTGCACGCGCGCTTTCAGGACGCTTCACCGACCGAGATCTGACTCCTGCGGTTGAAGAACTGCGCGATCTTTTGCCCTGTGGGCCTTCCATCTTCAAGTGCAAAGCAGAAGGAGCAACAAGCGCGCGTTGCAACGACGAGAGATTTGAGACCACCAGTGCTATTCGTCTTCCTGGCTCGTGCAAGGTGCAACACCCACTTGCATGAGGCGACGTTGCAGCACCCGCGTCTCCTGGCGCAGCGCGTGGTTCTCGTCCACGAGCTGCTTGGTGAACACGTGATTGTTGGGCAGCGCTGGCACATTCTTGACAACTGTCAGCGATCTATAGACGACGCAAGACACGCAGAGAACCAGGCGCAACAGATCGCAGTTGAGAGAGACGCACGCACACACACACACACAGGTGTCCATATCAATGCCGTCCTCGCGTCATTTAGTTTACCATGCTGGCAAACCAGTCTTAGGAACCGTCTTCACAACCCGAAGGGATTACGGTGTACGTACTTGCGATGCGCCGCCTCCACTTGCGTCACGCGATCCTTCAGGCGCGTGTTCGCCGCCAGCAGCCGCTCCGCTCGCTCTTGCCAGCTCAATGCCGCGGCTGCCAGCGCCTCCTGCGCCATCACCACCACCGCATCGGCGCCCGTCGTCGTTGGACGGGGCGTCGGCCGCGGAGACAGCACGGCACCTCCTCGCGGCTGGGCCTCAGAAGGTGCTTGCATCCGGGGATGGGAGGGAGCTGGCGGAAAGGCCGATATCGCCGCCACCGCCACTGTGGGACGAACCGACCGCAGCAAATCCCCGCTGCCTGGTCAGGCTGGAGTCGTTACCAACGTGGCGGCGGCGGATCCCGAAAGGTCGCCGATACTCTGCCAGTCAGCGCGTCCCCCTGGGCGGCAGTCGCTGCCAGGCACGGGCCCTGGCAGTCTGCCACTGGACTGCCAGCGCTGGCGTCGGCGCCGTCGCTCTCTACCGCATCACATCCCAGCCGGGGAGCTGCACGCTCCCACAAGCGCGCAAACAGCGTTTGAAACCCGGGTCCATCATCACTCCCACACGCTGCCAAAGGAGGAACGACGTGGCGACGAACGCCAGCGCAGTCAAGAGAATTCGGGGCCATGCGCGCTGGAGCAGCCGAAATGCAGCAGCGACTCACTCGTTGCTGCGTTGGAGGAAGGCAGGAAGCAGGGCGTGGGTGGTTGAAGTTGGGCACCTGTTCCGCAGCGGCCACACGTTTGGATCAGAGAGGTTGACCCAGCGAAATGCGTGTTGTTAGAATATTCGTGTCTGTGGTTTCAGCATAACCGATATCAGCGGATATTAATCAGTTAAGTGCTCCTCCTCAAAGCGCGCAATCATAATTCATGGTTGAACACTTTCAGCAGACGAGCCAATTTTATGGAAAAGAGAAGAAAAACGTCAGGGATAGGGTGATTCTGTGTGAAAGCAGAAGACGCGCCTAAATCCCTGGTAAAATGCCGTCGAAACTCGTTGTGCACGGCGCTACATGGATTATCTTCTCTCCCTTTGGCGCCGGTTGATGTGGTCAGAAGCGAAGAGATCACGCGGCTCCGGAACCTGACCATAATTCAAGAGGGAGCGAGAAATTTGAAAGTATCAAGGATTGCGGTGCACGGCACGATTCTTAGAGAAAAGGTGTCCGCAGAGCGGGCTCCGCTCGTCATCCACAACTTCCGCTTCGACTGGCTTCGTGTGATAATGGCAAGTGAACGAGGAACTCGCCAGTGTTTTCTCCCGGCTGGCTTCCTTGCTCATACTTGAAGTTGCAGTTACATGTACATTGTGCGAGCCTGCCTGGTAATACAGGTGGTCATGTGTGTCCATGTATTGCCATGCGCGAGCAGACCACAGATATGATTTGCACGACGTGCGATGCCAAATCAGCACCAAAGCGTAATCCAAACCAGGTTGCCTTCCGGTCCATGGCTTCCTTCCTGTTCATGACTTCCTTCCTCCACGTATTGCATGGGCAAGATGTATTCCCTGCGTTAAAGCGTGGAAACCCACGCAGGAAATCAATCCCCTCGCGAGTCGTGAGGATGACACGGCCTCGGTTGGTAATGGCAACCCCTCCTTTGTAAGATCTGTTCCCTCGATCCAGTCGATCCGAGAACGCACCTCCTCCCTTCTGCTTATCTTTGGGTGTCTTCCCTTTGGGCCACCTTCAGACCCAAGCAGGCCTATACTACCGCAGTCCAGACCGGCTTCCTGTGCAAATAAATTGTTTTGGACTCGTGTTAGAGTATTCTTTGTGTCTTGGAAGCAAAGGTTTTGTAGCAAAGAAGAAATTGGTTGCCCCAGATCTGAAGTTCAGAGTCACAAAAGAGCACGACTGCAGCAGCATGCAAAATATTGTGGTCGGCAGCCATTTTGTCCGCTCGGAGAATAGGCCTTAACTTGTTTTGATTTTTCCGCTGGATGACAACATTTTGTGACAACGACGCGACATTCCTTCTCGGATTCTTGAAATTTGCGGTTTCAAACCGCGTTCCCTACCCCTCCCTGTATTTTGGGAGGGAGTGGCCCAGCCAATATGGGCCAGTGGGCCAGGACATGGACACGGTGGGAAAAAGCCGGGCCGCCCGTACCTACCTTACGCCAGGGGGAGGGGAGGGGCCGCGCCCTTCGCTCCACTTCCCGCAGGTTTGCGGCGGCGGCCCCTTCCTGCGCGTGGCTAACGGCTCGCTTCCCACTCCGGCACTCGTCGGTCAAGAAACCCGAGCCATTCGCGTGGGTTTGTTCTTCCTCGGTGCATTTCTAGTTTGTCGCACGCGTGGCGACCCCCGGAGCTACCGAGCGGTTTTCCAGTGCTTTCGCCGTCGACCCCACGCGGCGTCACCCTCTCTCATCAACCCCAGACGTCCGACGACTGCCGACCTCAGTCTCCAACACGCCAAGTGACGACCCTATCGACCCCCAGCCATGAGCGCCATCATGATGCACGTGTCGTCCCTCCAGCCGTCGCTGTCGCCGCAGTCGGTCACTCGGCGCGCCACCGTCGCGAACGACGGCGAGCTGTACGCGTCCCGGACCTCCGGCGCGACGATCGAGCGCCCGCCGAGCGCCAAGGTGGACCCGAAGATCCTGAAGAAGCTCTCGGCCTCGGTGTCGCACTTCGAGGGCCCGCGCAAGAACTTGTCGTTCGTGGTGTCCGTCGAGACGCTCATCCCGGGCCGTCGCGCCTTCTCGGACGAGCGCGAGTCGTGTCAGTTAATCGCGCGGTCCTTCGACGACTTCCGCCGCTTCCGCAAGTCGCTGCTCTCCCGCGTGGGCAGCGTCCACGACGCGAGCTTTCTGCTGTCCGGACGGAGCGGCAAGTGTCGCTGCGAGGGCGCCGAGGGCTGTCCGTTCGACGTCACACGCACGTTCCTGGAGCGGCTTCGGTTCACGCGCATGCCGTTCCTGAGTCTGGGCGAGAACGAGGCGGACCTGACCAAGCGCCAGCTGGAGATGAACAACTTCCTGCACATCATCTTCGCCATCCTGCACCGCATGCAGCCGTCGTCGTGGCACCCGGAGTGCCGCTTCCTGCAGGACGTGATGGCGTTTCTGGAGGTGGAGGAGTCGTTCTTCCAGCAGATGGAGCTGCTGCTGCGCTGCAAGAACCGCCACATGAATCTGGACGGCTGGAAGGCGCACACCCTTGAGACGTTTGGCTCGGGTATCGGCGTTTAAGCGCTGGCGTCCGGCCGCTTTGGGTTCGTTCGTGGCTTCTGAGTCTGCCGATCACGAAGGAAGGGGTCGCCGCCTTCAGAGCCACCGAGAGAGAGGAGATGACGGCCTCGTCTTCCTCGAGATTATTTATTGATTGATTGAAGTGAAGTATTAGTATTTGGCTCCGTGCAGCGGGGCAATCGAGAAGCAGAAACAAGCAGCTTACTTGTGCCTCGTGCGAACGAGTGCAGCATTTACATAACACGAAGACAATCCGCTTTTGTCCACATCCTAGATCGTGCTCTTACTTGCTGGGGATCGGAGGGAAGGTGACTTGGCGGAGCAGCTCCATGGGGCCGCCGTGCGACGCGAAGAAGGCGCGCTGCTCGTCGCTGCGCACGAAGAAGGAGCCGATAAAGCCGATGGAGTTCACTTCGATGCCGTGGAACGATTGCGTCTTCCGCGGAATGAGGAAGAGGAAGGACGACGTCAGCAGCAAGTTGTAGGCCACTGGAAGTGGGGACGAGGATGGCGGCTGCGCAGCTGCAACAGGGTACGGCGTGTCGTTCATCTGCCGCAGGACCTTCTCGTAGATTGTGAGGAGTGTGGCTGACAAAGCAGCGAGTTAAGACCACGCGTTAGGATGTGGACACTCAGCCACCTCCTGGCAAAGGTTGATGGAGCTTACCTGACGCCTCTCCACTCTCGGTGTCTTCGGGCACGTCGATGCGGTGGAGGAAATGGCAGAATGGCAGCTCCGGCAGCTGCACCGTCTCGGTTGTCGAGTAGTCGCGCAGCCTCTGGTTGATGAAGTGCAGCAACGGCGGCTGCAAAACATGGAGGAGGTAGACACAGTCAGCACTTCATCGGGACGGAGGCCAGCACATGACATTCCTTGACGTCGCTTCGCCTTAACGAGGCAAAACGCCAGTGATGCTGTGGAACGTCAAATAAACCGGATCCAAACGCACCATGTCCAGCCCCGTGACCTCCTTCATGGACGGATACGACATGAGCTGCATGTGCTTGTGCGGTTGGCTGGGCATATCGATGTCTCGTTAGTAAGAGGGCCAATCATGCCGTAAACGAAGGCGCTTGCTTCTGCCCCGTGTAGACTTACCTCGCGCCGCTCTCGTAGCCACAGTTGAAGAAGGCGAAGCCGTCCAGGCCGCGCATGGCCGTCCACAAGGCGCGGAAGTCAGCAGCCGTGAGCGGCTCTTCCTGCGGCGCGAACTCGATCGTGGGGAGCACCACGTGCTCATCCACGACGTTGAACTTGTTCAGCACGAGGTTGTGCGAGTCGTGAAGGCGCGTGACGAACAACTCCTCCTCCAGGTTCTCCTTGGAGAACGGGTCGCGGAACGGCTTGGGCGCGCTCTTCGTTGCAGCGACCTCCTCGTCCTGCGCCTTGGCTGGCGTCGGCTTCGCGTGCGCCGAGTCGGCGGCCCAGAGGATGTAGCGGATGCCGTGCTCCGCCGGCGGCAGCAGCTCGTATCCAGCCGTGATCTTCTTCAGCGCCTTGGACTGCGTGGCCTTCTGGGTCGCCTCCAGCACGCTCTTGCGCAGCATCCTGGCCATCGTATCTGGCCCTTCAATGCTGCTGGATGTACGGATGCGGGTGGACCACACCAGATCCTGCTCTGACTTGTCGATTTATCCAATCGGAAGCTTCCATGGTGGGTAAATTAGGTAATTTCATCCAATGGGCGAGTTGAGCTGCTGAATGGTTGTTGGGCATGGCGCGTTGTCACATTCGGCGAAGTGAATGACGCGCGCGACACCTGCAGTGCGGACTCGGCAAGGCCAAGCGCAAGCCCAAGACCCCGAAGCAGCAGCAGAGATGGCAGTGGCAGCAACAGCAGCTCCGGCGTACGCGCCGCCGCACGTCCTGAAGGGCGTCCTGAAGCGCAAGTTGATGTTGGAGGAGGATGCGGCCGCCCGCACCAAGAAGCAGCGCGTGGCGGCGGTGACGGTGGTGGCCATGGACGTGATGAACCGCCTCTTGGCGCCCAGTGGCGACATCGGCTACGACGTGACGGACGACGAGTGGGAGCATCTGGTGCAGCTGACGCAGCAGCATCAGGACTTCGACAAGTTCTTCACCTTCCCGGAGAACGCGCCGGGCTGGGTGAGCACGGCGTCCAAGAAGAAGAAGTCGCATCTCAAGGTGGTGGCAGTGGACTGCGAGATGTGCGTGACGGCGTCCTACGAAACGAACGAGCGCATGTCCAGCGCGCTGTGCCGCGTGTCAGCTGTGGACGGCGAGGACATGCTGCGCTCCATCCTCTCGGACTTCATCGTGCACCAGCCCGAGAAGGGCTTCCGCATGGTGGCGCCCAAGACGGACATCCACGGCATCACGCCGCAGCAGATCGCGCAGTCCAAGATCAGCGTGGAAAGGGCGCAGAAGCGCATGCTCAAGTACATCGACAGCGACACGATCGTCGTGGGCCACTCGGTGCACGGCGATCTGGCCAGCATGCGCATCAACCACCGCCGCGTCATCGACACGGCGCTCATCTTCCGCCGCAAAGAGGGCGACCCAACGCGTGCGACGCCCGGTCTCAAGTGTCTCACCAAGTTCCTGCTGGGCTTCGAGATGCCCGACGGCCACGACAGTACCGTCGACGCACAAGCTTCCATGCTGGCCGCCAAGTATGCGGCGCGCAACGTCACGGGCAGCATCATCCCGTCGCCGCTGGAGCTGCATGGACCTCGTGGTCCGCACGACCAGCACCGTCAGCATTTAGAGAAGATGCGAGTCAAGACCAAGTACACAGGCCCGCCCCAACTCATCCCGACGGCCTTCCAGCTAGGGCAAGCGGCCGTCGCTCCTATGAACGAAGCGTCCTTCCTCAATATGGCCACGATTATGACGGAGACTGCTGCTCCTTCGCCCAATCCCACGGACGATCAAACGGACGCAGCCCCTGCGGCCATGTCGGAGGCAGCGATTGCACGTTCCTGTCGATTGCGGGTGCATCGCATCCCCAAGGGCGTCACCAGCCGCGACATCGAGAACTTCTTCGTGCAGAACGCCAAGGTGGTGCCCAGCGCCGTGGAGCCGATCGCGTGGCTTCCAGCGCAGAACCGCGGCTCGTGCAACGTGACGTTCCCCACGAACGCGCACGCAGCGCTGGCCTTCGAGAGCGCGCAGGGCCCGAACGGCAAGAATAAACTCACGAAGGACTCGGTTGGCCGGGCGCAGAAGACGATTGCCGTCGTGAACACCAAGGGCAAAACCTTCAAGAACGTGACGCTCGGTGTGGTCTAGATGCACCGTTGAAGCACTCGCGACTTGGGTCTCGACGCTTTGAATTCGAGGCTCGAGACTGGGCTAATTATTCCGTGCGTACGAGCTGCTGCTATCTTTTATTGTGCATAATAAATAGAGAGTATCCGTCTTCTATAACTCTGCGGTGGATGGTTTGTTCCCCGATGGAGATGCCTCAGCAGCAGCGGCAGTAGTGGCCAGGAGCAGCAGCTTCTTCTTGGTGGCCGCCGCGTGTTTGAAAAACTTGGTGTCCTTCTCGGCTGCACATCGACGTTGTTCGTCAATGAACTGCTGCTCCTGCTGGAGTTTGAGCAGCTCTCGACGCTCCTTCTCGATCAGCCAGTTCTGCAGCTTCGTCTGCTTCTCGATGGCCTTCCGAGACAGCTCCAGCTCCTTCTCCACGGTCATTACTGGCTTGGCTTGCGTATCGTTCTTCCAGCACTCCCCAGATCCGCCGCTTGCTGCGGGGCTGCTGGAATCGACACTCGAAGAGCGGCCGCGGACACGATAGAGCAGATCCGTCGGAGCCGCTGGCTTTACTGTCGTCCCAGGCGACGAAAACGAGCCGAGAGAGCGAAGCATGAGCGCTGCTGGGATTCAAGACAAGGTGTTAGCTTCGTGGGCTCTCCTTTCTGCATCCAAATGTATCGAAGAGATGAGACGTACGTGGCCGAGGATTAATGAAGCTACCGCTGCTGGCTCTGCCGCCAACTGGCAGTGGCGAGTTCGCGGCCGAAGACGGCAAACTGTTCGAAACCGCGCCTTGGAAGAGCCGCGCGTTGATCGTCTTGAGCTCCTCCTCCTCTATCTCGAAGCGAAAGAACTTGTCCGAAGCGTCTTTCAACTGCCGCATCGTATTCTCCAAATGCTGCATGTACAAGGAAAAGAAGTGTCAGCAGATGCTACGAGCCAACCGAGCGATTCCACGCGTTACCTGCTTCGCCTGCAGAATTTGCGGGTCGACGGTAGAGGCTGTGCCTCCGCTGCTTCGTGGCGATTGATGCAGTCGCAACTGCTCGAGCTCCTTATGCTGCTTCTCGTGCTGGTGTTTGAGCTCCGTGTTTTCGTGGACCAAGCGCACGAGTCTCGCTTTCACGCTGTCTGCAGCCTGGTCACCCCCGTCTCCGAGGTTGTTGTCATCGTTTCCATCGCCATCGGTAGCGTCGTCGCCGTTTCCTGGGACGTTGGGCAGCCGCAGCAACCGAACGACTTCACGTAGCTGTTCGAGCTCCTCCTGCAGCTTCTCGACGTACGCAGGATCGATCTCACGCTGCTCGTTGACCCGCACCATGACCATGACCTTCTTAGCGCGGTCTGCGAACTTGAGCGTCGATATGGATTCGTCCACGCAGTCCAGAGACGGAGACAGCGTGGCGATGATCTTGGTCTTCGTATTGCCGCCCAGACTGTCCTGCAGCAGCCGCGTGAGCTTCGAGTCGCGATACGGCACGTGGGTCGACCCTGCCGCTGTCTTGCTCGATAGTGAGGCGATGCACCTCCCCAACGTGTGCAGACTCAAGTTGATGTTGGTCATCTCCGAGATGTGGTGCTCCTGCATGTTGGCGCCCATGTTCCACTTCTCGGAGCCGGCCAAGTCCACGAGATTGAATTTGGACTTGAGCACCGTGCCGTCCTTGCGGCGCTGCTCCAGCAGTAACTGAAACACGCTGTGGCTACGACTACTCACCTGATTCATGTGTGTGGACCGCACTGCACGGTGTTGCTCGCCGCATTGCAGCAGCTGCAGACAGTCACTCACCCCGCGCACGGCGTACTCGGACAGACCCTCCACGAAGATGCCGTTCTGTCGGTCTTCGTGGATCTCCAAGGGCGAATTCATATGTGTGTCACGAAGGAGGTCGAAGATCTGCTCGTTGTAGATCTGGGCGAACGAGCAGAACACCGAAGCCTGCGCGTCCGCCTCCATCTGCACAGTCGCAGCGAAGATCTCCTTGATGGCGCGTGGGATGATGCCCGCCTGACTCTTCTGAAGTCCGGGACGATACCGCGATATGTCGGACTCGGCGCCAAACATGGTGAAAGACTTGCCACTGCCCGTCTGGCCGTAGGCGAAGAGCGTCGAGTTGAAGCCCTGGAGGAACGACTGCGTGCACTCGCGCACGCGATCATAGACCTGCTCCTGTGAGAACGAGTGGTCGAACACTGCGTCGTAGGAGCATTTGATCGTGGACTCGGCCGTGCGCACTTCAATCGTCTGTAGGAGAGCGAGGGGGATCCAAAGTGAGCACATGCTTCAATCAGCCGGGAGGCTAGCACAGTAGATATGAAGAGACAAACCTGGTGGTCGGTAGCGCGAATGGAATGCGTTCCAGCTATGCGCTCTTGAGATGTTTCGCGGTCGATCAATGGGCGGATGCGAATAAAGACCTGGATGCTCTCCGAGGTGCCGCCTCGCTTCGTGGCTGACGGCGCTGCTGCTGCGGCTGTAGGACGAGCAGGTGTGGGAGGCGCAGTCTCTGGCGACAGTTGCTCCGATGCCTTGTTGGCCATCGTGGCGTCCAGCTTCTGCTCTGTTGTAGCCCTTGACAATGAGATGCCACTGCTGTTGCTGGGTGCAGTTGACTGCTTGCTCCTCCCCTGATGCACTGTGCGATTCGCAGTCGAGGGATTACGCCGTCCAGAAAGAACTGGAACCTGCAAGGCCTCACTGTTGATCTGCTTGCAGAAGTGTGGTACGCGCGGGTCGGACCACGTCTGGCCACAAGGGCACGAGGTGGGCTGGGTCACACGTAGCTCCGAAATGGTCGCTTTGCTTCGATTGAGCTCTAAGAAATCGTGGACCCTCTTCTGGCCTCTCGACTTCTCCCAGTGCCTTCGGTATGCGAGCTGCGTGTTGAAGCTCAAAACACCCGAGAAGAAGGTAATTGGCGACGGCTTGCTGTCTGGTGGCTAAATTTACTCCCCTCCGCTCAAGGAGAAGTCCCCTGCTTATAGAAGCACTTCGGCCTGAGTCGGACGCACCTCTTCGCGCAAGATGGCTACATTTTGCAACCCAAAATGCCAATTTTGGGGTGGTTCAATCTGATTCGTTGATGTACACCACACTATTTCCCACATCAACACGAAGTATCATGCCAGCGGTGTGGACCACATATGCTTATTTTGGGCAGTCGCTGTGTGACTGGTGGTTGGTCGATCATTCCTTCCAGCAATGCCGACCAGCAGCATGGAAACGGAAGCGACCTCCGGCGGCTTCGCGTGGGACGCCGCGCTGGCGCTCGTGCGCTGGCAGCAGACGCGTCGCGGCTACGATGGAGACGAGCAGCTGCTGCGCACGGGCTTCTCGCTACTGGCGGCCGACGCTGATGGCCAGTTCGGTCCACAGAGTGCACTCTCCCGGGCCGAGCGGGCGTTCAACCTGTCGTGGCAGCGCGTGGCCTCGGAGGTGCTGCAGTTCGCCGTGTTCCTGGTCACCAAAGCCAAGCGCGATGACGAGCAGCGGCCGTTGCAGACCTGCCACGCGCTGCGGCTGCTGCAGCTGGCGCTCACGGCGTTCGCCGTCAAGGGCCGCGGCGGCGATGCTCAATTGACTTCGCTGCCGCTCAATTCGTGCAATCTGCTGCTGTCGGCACTGGCCGAGACGCTCGAGAAGACTGCGGAGGGATCCGTCGATGAGTTGCAGTCGCTGTTGGACGTGAAGGGCATCTTCTTGTACCTGTTCGGGCTCTCGAATGAGCTCACGACGGCCAATTTCCAGATGTATCGACCGCCGACGAACGTGTTTGCCGAGTTCCTCAAGCGCGCATTGACGGCCTCTTTTCAATCGCTCACTGCTCTTCAGCAACAGACAGCAGATGCACAGACTGGGGACAAGACGAAGGCGTACGTGGGCTTGGTGCATGCGGCTGTGTTTGTGTTCCAGGAGCTGCAGAAGACCCAAACCAACAAGAAGAAGGTGTTCCTCGCCATCGCCAAGACGTCGCTACGTGACATCATCGCGTATCGCCACGCGCTCGTCGCACTAGAGACGCAGAACGTGCCGGAGGTTGGCGCCATCTTGGCGCTGCTGGATCGTGTGGTGGAGGACGCGCTCTTCGACGCAGAGCACATCCGGCAGTACGACGGTGCGCTGGCCCATGCCTCCATTTGGCAGCAGGCCGGAGATCTCGTGAGTGCCCCGTTGGCATCCAGTGAAGATGGTTCGAAGACCAAGAAGCAACGGAAAGCAGGAGGCGCAGGGGCGGCGTCGGGGCTGTTGTCGTACCAGAAGAACCTGTTCGATGAGCTCCGCAGCTTCCTGTCGGACGTTGACGTACAACCAGAAGTGAGAGCATCAACCGGAGGACTTCTCGAGCTGCTCGTTTGTGGATTCGCCACTCGCATTCGTGCAGCAGCGCACTCGAAGATCGAGGACACGAAGACGGACCTGAAGACGACGCGCAAGCGCGCGGCCATCGTGATCGCCACCACGTCCACTGCGTACTCGCCGTTCAAATTCTGGTCGGAACTGTGTGCTGTGACGTATCTCGCCTTCCAACAGCAGCAGAAGCAGCAGGACTCTGAAGCCATGCCAGTGCTCGTGATGCTGTACAACGCACTATTCCGAGCGCTGTGTGAGTGCGATGTCTATCGTGTGACTGAGGACACGGAGGAGCGCGAGCAGTTCCAGACCATGGAGAAAGTGCTTTCTTCCTTCATGGAGTTGGTCAACGTCGAGAAAAGCGAAGCCGCCTCCACTGGAGCTCAGCAAGCGATCGAGGAGTGTCAGATCGTCTCCAGCGCCGTGCGGTGCTCGCCCAATCTGGTGAATTGCTGCCTCGTCCCGATCTTCGAGTTGCTTGGTGCACAAGCCGTGCGATATCGTCCGCACAATGGACACGGAAATGCAGAGGTTATGGAGGCGGCTAGTGAAGCAGTGGTGGAGCTCATTCGCGCGTACGACTCGATGCGACTGCTGGATACATTCCTGCAATCTGCTTTCTCCATCCAACGAGCACCCGAAGGCTTGTATGTGCTGTTCACGCTCCCGCAATGCGATGCCGTTCTTCGCAAGGCGTTCATGGCGCTACCGCCGGGTCAAGTGGAGGTGTTGTGGAACTTGTTCGTGGACCAGATCGCGTCTTACGCTGCTGTTGTGAATGAAACGGACTCGCGGAACACTCACAAGGTAGCGCTCGTGCGTCTGCTGTTCCAGACGTTCCTGCAGGAAGTCCACGTGGTGCCTCAGAACCGCACGAAGGTTGTGGCGCTCGTATCGCAGACCCATCAAAAACTTCTGCTTCCTCTGGCGGAGCAGCTCAAGTCGGCCAGTAAACCGATCACGTCGTATCAACGTGAATTGGTCTGCGTTTTCGGCGAACTGCTCATGTTCGACTCGGTATTGAGCTCCTCGATGCGTGCCCAGACGTTTGGTGTTCTGTTTGAATGCCTCGCTGGGAACCGGTTCGTTTCCTTGATGGAGGAGCTCCTGAGCATCGAGACCTCGAGCCAGACACGCAAGCCCAGTCCGAAGAAGAAGAGCAAGAAGGCAGCGAAGACCGGCACCGACAGTGGTCTTGGGGCTGCGGGGATCATCAAGCTCTGCGTGCATTGGTTGCAGAAAGCGGCGGTTAAACGTGATTGTGAAGTCGAGCAGACGGACTCTGTTGTCACCGAGACAACGCGCGAAGAGCGAGAGCGGGTGACTCGCCTGGTCCTGGAGTATGTGATCAAGTGGAAGTGTTGGGACGCGGTGACGTTCCACCTACCGGAGCTGGTGGTGAGCGCGGGCGACGACGAATGCGAGCGCTTCGTCCGCGAGATCCTGCGCGCCTTTGTTAATGAAGCGGTTGCTGCGGATCTGGATGGCCCTGCGACGCGCATGCTTTGTGACGCGGGCTTTTACGAGATCCCGAGTTTGCGGAGTGCAGCCCCGCGGGCACTAGCCGCCGTGGGGGGCGACTACCTGGCTGAAATGGAGCTCGAAGCGCCCAAGGGCATGGTAATGGTGGGTCATCTCTTCAGTCTCCTGTCCAGCTTCCCCAGCGGCTATCTCAAGCCGGCAGAGTGTGGCAAGCTCTTGACAGTGGCGCTCTCACTGAACACTACGATCAATACGTCCACTCTCCGCTCGATCAACACTGAAGACCCCCGCAAGATGCTGTTGACGTGGATCCAGACGCACTTCCAAGCCATCGGGTCGGAGATATACAAATCCAAAGACGTTCAGCCGCAAGCGGAGGTTCTCTTACGCGGTGGAGCACGCTTTATCCTGGCTCGAGTCGGAGACGGCGACAAGACTGTTAGTATCCCACTCGTCGCGGAGGTGCTGGGCTTTTACGTTGGTGTTGGCGCGAATGAGTTTGTCGGAGAGCTGCTCAGTGATGTACTGGCAAGTGTGAAGAGCGAGGATAAGCAGAAACAGCCAGCAGACGAGCGCTCCCGGGACTTGAGACGTGCGGCGACGGTGGTGGAGGCGTTGGCTGCTTGTCGGAGCAACACGAAAGCTCCCTCCAAGGAGGAGAAGGACTTCATTGGCCGCGTGGTGGACCTGATGGAGTGCCAAAAGCTCTGCCAGGCATTTGACAAGCCACTGGCGTTCGAGATGCTTAACGCACTGCTTAAATATCACTCGGGCGTGCACAACGAGACCTCTAAAGCCAAGCAGCAGCCTGAGAAGCAAGTATCCGCTCATCGGCGGTCGCAATTGCTTATTACGCACGTTGGCACTGCGCTGGCCGCCTCGATGAAGCTGATCGTGGCGAACAGTGACGCGCCGTGCGATCCCGAACTGCGACAAGCGGCCTGGTCCGTCTTCGTGAACTTCTGCGACGAATTCCCTTCGTTCCGCTCGTTCGTGACCCCTCTCGAGACCTACGGCTGTCTGCTCGCCGTAGCGCTCACGCTCGTGTCCAGCAACGCGATGGAATCCGCACCGCAGCAACAGAAGGCAGAGCAGCCATTGCAAGCGCTGGTGCTGAACGCCAACAAGGACGAGTTCCGTCTGCTCCTCGCCACGGCTGTGCAGGAGCTGGCGGCGCCTGAAGGCCGGCGGAAGGTCAGCGCTTTGCGTGCGTTGTGCCTCCTCCTGAGTGGCGATCGGAAGCTCAGCGCGTCTCGGAGACAACACTTGAACGAGCGCAAGGAGGCCATCGTCGAGGGGTTGCTGCAGAACTTCACGCTGCAGTTGCTGCCAATGTCGATGGAAGTGGAAAATACCAAGACCGCGGAGCTGAGTGTGTGGAACCTGCAGGCGTTCGTGCTGGTGTTCTGCAAAGCCGAGCTGTTCACATGGAAGACGCACGAGCTGCAGCACGTGTTCACGGGTTTCCAGCCGCTGCTGACGGCCGTGGCGTGTTGGCAAAGCGGCCGCAATGTGTACACTTCGCAGCAGTTGCACCAGCTCTGGACGCTCTCGTACACGCTGCTACTGCGTCTAGTGCGGCATCACTTCGCGTCGCTGGTGAACGGCATCCCGCACCTCGTCCAGGCAGCCAACGCGCTGCTGCAGTTGCTGGTGCTGGCCTCCTCAACGTCTGAAGAATCCCCGAACTGCGTCGAATGGAGCTCGAACCTCGCGCGACTCTACGGCTACATGAAGGAGCACGACACTCAGCTCCGCAAGCACGTGGTCTATCTGCTCATGACGTTCCTCTTGGGCGTGACGCGCGACCAGCTGCCTGTGCGGCTTCAGCAGAAGCTGCGGCCGGGCGTCTTCGCGCTGCTGGACGTGTGCTCGCCCTACGAGAAGGAGCAGCTCTACGCGGCGCTGGACTCCACGGGCAAATCGCTGCTCAAGACGCTGGACACGAACTACAAGCTCACGCATCGCTATGTGGGCAAGGTCTAGACTAGCAGCCTGATGGCTAACCACGAACACGAAGGAAGCTGCTTTCGAAGCGATATTTCTTTGGGCTGCGCTGGTTTACAACACGAGGTCCCAGCGGCTCTCGCCCGTGTGCTGGTTGTAGTAGTAGACGCTGCCACTGGCGGGATCGAGGCCTTCGACCCACGGCGACTCGGACGCTCGCTGTCTCCTGGACTCTACGAGCTGGAGCGAAGGTACGGAGGGGGAAGCTGCTTTCCTACGTGTCAATGACATGGATGAGCTTTGCGCTGCCGTGGCTCGACGTCGCAGGCCGTAGGACGAGGCCGTCGAGGTGGACGACGCCGTGGACGGCTGGTCGCTGTAGTACGCCAGTCGGTCGTCGCCCCCCGTGAGGTCGTCGTAGTCGCTCCAGCAGACCGACTCGCTCGTGCCGCTGCCGCTGCGAGACAGCAGCGCTCGTGCCCTGACGATCGGTGACGTGGACAGCGACGACGCCACAGAGGAGGTTGGGGACGCCGGCGGACTCGAGGAGTAGCCCGAGGGCAATGGCCGTCGCGGGCTTCGGCTTCGTACTGCCGCGGCTGCCGCCACCGACTTGAAGACTGGCTGCAAGACCTCGTCGTCGCTGTCGCTGTCGCTGCTGATGAGCGAGGACACGTCGCCGTCGTTGTTGTTGGAGTGGTCCATTCGAGTGGGAGAGGCCGGCGCTTTCACCAGCGGATCCCGATGCTGCCAGTTTCGGGCAGCCAAGGCGTCCGCCATCGCCATGGCCGACGTGTTGGTGGTCTGAGGACTCCGTGCTTGGCTGCTCTTCTTCTCCGAGACCGAGTAGGTGGGAGGAAGCTGGACGATGTCAGAGCAAAACCAAGCAGGAAGCGGGTGAGTTCGAGTCACCGAAGAGGGAGGTCGGTTTGGATGGGTGCACACACCTTTTTGGGCGGCGGTGGCGGTCGCATGAGGTCTTCGACGGTGGTCGGCGGCACTTGAGTCAAGAGGTAATTGGCTCGCGGGGAGCTCGCTACCGTCTTGTCTGCCTGTTGGAGAAGCAAGCAAAGCAAACGCAGCGTTAACCAACGAGTTTCAAGCCGCTCTGGAGACTAGAGGACGTACGTGTTGCAGGAAGAGCTTGAGTCCCACGAAGAAGAGGCTGCCGATGTGGGCCATGGCCAGGAAGAAGGGCGCCCGCAGCATGGCCCAGTGCACCGTGCCGCCGTCTGGGTTGATGGCAGACTCGCGGAGTCTGGCGTTGAGTCGCGTGCCGATGGCTCCGATGAGCGCTGCGAAGCTGGTGGCGTAGAGGGACGAGTTGCTACGTATCCGCGCGGCGAAGCAGTGGCCGTGTGCCACGCTGGCGGCGCCCACGAGGCAGCAGCACTGGCAGGAGCAGAGCGAGAGCTGCACGAGCGCCGCAAACGACACGATCAAGGCCGAGAGCGCCGGCAGATACACGTAGGAGGTGGTGAGGGAGCTGGAGAGATAGGAGCCGTAGAGCGCGAGCGTGAGCTGCTCGTCCGAGAGCAGGTGGTCCACGAGGCCGCCCAGCACGAAGAACGTGCAGACGGCGCAGAGCACGAAGGCCAGTTGGTAGACAGCGCAGATTTGCCGACGTGTGAGCTCCAACATGAGCGCGAAGCCCAGCAACGCCAGCACGAGGACGGCGCCCAGCAGATCGTCGATGATGTGCACCCGTCGATGAACCTCGGCCGCGTCAACCACGCTTAAGCCTGCCATAGAGGAGTCTGCTGTCTGTTCGACACGCGCGTTCGCGTTCAAAATTCCACCGGAAAGGAAGAGCAAGCCAACGAGGCGCGTTGTCAGGCTGGCGCGGTGGCTCTTGTTGTCTCTTGTCACGTGAGCTGCGTTGCTCCCATGGAAGTCACGCGAGTTTGACTCGCATATTAATAGCATTGGCGCACGGAAGGTGACATGGCATAAGACTGACAGGAAGGCAGTCCATGCCCAGCCCCCGAGGCTCGATGAAGGCAGTGGTGGCGTGAGGCGCAGCATCCGACGTGTGGCCAAAGATAGATCGCTCACCACCTGCTGGTGGCCGACGAACGATTCATGGCAGCACCAGAGAGAGAAAACGGCGAGCGTCGGAAGATGGCGACCTTCCACGTGCTGGTGATCGCTCGACGCCGTCGAAAGGTCGAGTTCGCGACCCGCCAGCATGGGAGATCCCAGGATTGTTGGATCCACTTCTCCAGTGATCACAGCGCGGAGTCACTCTCCTAGATCCGGATGAAGTTCGCTGTCGGGGTCTTTGCGCCGCTGGTGCTGCTTCAGTGTCTGGCATGGGGGTGCTTCGCCACCCAAAGCCTCGGCCAATGGTCAGGCGGAAGAATCTTGCTTGGTGTCAATGAACGAGTTGCTCTGACGGCAGCAGCTGCCGACGCAAGCGACTGGGTGTCCGAAATCGTGTGCGAGAGTGCGGAGGCGACGGCGTTCTTGGGCTTCCAGTGCACCGACAGCACGACCACGACCACGACGACGACCGCCCCAACTGCAGTGGCTGCGGTGAACCACAGCGCGACGTACGCGCTGCACGCACTGGCCATCGGGGACTGGGGAGTGGATCTCGGACTCGGCTCGTGCTGCAACGTGTACCGCAAGACGGGCGTGGACAACGCCGAGTACTACAAAGATCAGCAGGCGCAGTCTAACGTGGCGTATCTGCTGACGCTCTCGGCCGAGAAGCTCCAGCCCAAGGCCATCCTCGGCCACGGGTAGGTGCCTAGCTGCTAGTTGCACCTTCTTGCCCTTTGATTCCCTCTCTTGCCAAGGCGGCGCTAACACTGGTCTGCCTGTCGCCAGGGACAACTTCTACTGGAACGGCCTGGGCTCGGACGACGTCAACTACCGGTTTCTCAACTCGTTCGAGGCCATGTACTCGGCTCCTGCTCTGCTGGACATCAAGTGGCTCAACGTGGCTGGCAATCACGACCTGGGTGGGTCCATGTTCATCTGCGGCAAGCGCGACAACGAGTTCGTCGAGTGTTCGGGCACCGCCGAGCTGCTCAAACAGCTGGACGAGAAGTTCACGCGCCAGAGCGGCTACGTCAGTCCATACAACGATCGTTGGCACATGCCGGACCGCTACTACGTGGAGCGGCTCGAAGACTCGGCGTCGGGCGTGTCGGTTGACGTCTTCAACATCGACACGAACGCCGCAGCGGTTCACGGCGGCGCCCAGATCTGCTGCCAGTGCTACGGCTACAAGATGAAGTACGGCGGCGCCCAAAGCTGCTCGGACGTGGCTCGAGGAGACACGCTTTGCGCCGGCGGCGACACCGAGATGTTCGATGCCTGCATGGCGCAGATCGAGGCGTGGCAGGCCGACTCGCTGCACCAACTGGAGAGCGACGCCGCGGCCTCCACCGCCACGTGGAAGGTCGTGAACACGCATTACTCGCCGCACTTCCACATGGCGCCGGCCATGATGGCCGAGGTGAACGCCATCCTCAAGAAGACAGGCGTCCATCTCTTCATTAACGGCCACACCCACGCCGAGAGTCATGAGTTCGGATCATTTAATACGCATTTCGTAACCAACGGAGCTGGGGGCGGCATCCAGAGCGAGAGCATCGGCGAGCCGCCGGCCTACGCGACGGAGATCACGCCACTGTGGCAGGGCGAGAACGCGCCCTACGGCATCTTCGAGCTCTCCTTCGCGGCCGAGCAGATGAAGCTGCAGTTCGTGACCTTTGACGACAAGTGGAGCTTCGCCATGAAGAGCGCCGACACGGTCAAGGGCGGCGCGCGTCTCGACCACTGCTGGCTCATTCCCAAGGACGGCTCCTTGGGCGAGGCCTGTTAACCCCCTAAAATTGTTTTTCGAGGCGAAATTGCGATTTACATTCTGGTGTGTCGCACATAACATGTGTTTCACCATAAAAACGAGTTCAAACTTGCTTGTTTTAACTTGATAAAACCAACGCAGGATACTTCCGACCAAAAAGTCCACAGGGCCAGGCAAAATGGAGTTCCAGGAGTGCTTCTCGCTGCTGGCCACGCGGCCCGCGCACGCGCACGAGCACTGCGAAGACGAGCAGGAGACAGCGCTGGTCAATGTCGCAGCGGTGGGCGGAGAGGGGGCGTCGCCAGCTGAAGATGTGGCCGAGAGCGACGACCTGACGCAGCTGGACGCGCGCGCGCTGGTGCAGGCGTTCGGCCGACTGCAGGAGGCGCGCGTGCAGATCTACGTGGCCTTCCGGAAGTGCGTGGCGGTTGTCGAAAGCACGAGGCGCGGCTACTTCCGAGTGCTGACGAAGAGGGCGTAAATGCTTGTGTGTTTGCGGTGCAGAGGCTTCGAAGCGCATCAGAAGACGACGCAGTTCCCGGCTTTCTGTGCGTTTGTAGAGTTCCTTTGCCCTCCTCCGACCGGCGATGTATTGACTCCCGCGATTACTGGGACTCACTGCATCCATAGGCGCCGATATTACCGCGCAGTTCGCAGCTGTGAGCGACCGGATCAACAGCGTGGAGAAGCTGCTTCGGGACGAGAGAGCGCAGCTGGCGATCGCGCAGCTCGTTCGCAAGGTCCAGTTGGAGGAAAAAGAGAAGCTGCTCATGGTAGGAAGGGACCATCTGTTGTGGGCTCTCTCACTGGCCGCATGTCGGTACTTTCAAGCTCACGACTGTTGCTCTTCTGGCTTGCTGGCCCCTATTCTAGACGTCGGCAGTGCTGATCGAGAAGATGCGTCTTGGAGAAGCGGCCAAACAGGCGGAGCCTGACGCTGCGACCGTCGCGTTCTTGGAGCGTTCGGTCCAGACGCTCACGACCAAGCACACGGACTGTGTGATGCGCATCAACGAGCTCCTGGAGGACCTGCGGGCCGAAAGCGCCGACCTCCAAGACGAGTAAACACCGAACAGGTCACTGCCAACGTGGTCCTTTTCTCATACAATTATGTGGTTCCTACGATTGGCCTACACCCGGAGCCCTCTTGACGTGGTAGCGGATTGGACAAGACTTCAGACCGAGTGCTTCCGCGAGCGCGTGATGGTGCTGAGTCGGCCACGCAGCTCTTCCTCGTTCATCTGCAGCGCCCGCCACGCCTCGGTCTCATCCACGTACTTTGGTGGCGGGTCGTGAATGCGACAGCGCTCCTCGCTCTCGAAGGCGGCGAAGGCAGCGGGATCCTGGCGACGCATGAACTCCAGGCGCGTCTTCTTGGCGTCGAAGTGCAGCTGCATGGTGGAGTTATGTCGGCGGTTGGCGCGATGGAATTCCTCGGCCTGCGCCTCTTGTTGCTTCTGGCGCAGGATCTGTTTGAAGAAGGCATCCTCGAGCTCGGCCGTCTGCTGGTGCGTGCGCGTGAACACTTCCTGCTGGGCGAGCTTGGTGCACACGGATACGTTGTAGGCGTGCTCGATCTGCTTGCTGATGTAGAGCGCATCCGCGTAGATGGGGCGGACGCCCTCGGCATGCAGAGCGCGTTGCACGTTCAGCCACATCTCGCCCAGCTTGAAGGTCGGGTACTCCTTGGCGATCTCCAGCATCACCTGGTCGTGGGGCGTGAGGCCTTCGACATCGCAGGCGAAGGACACATTCGTCAGAACCGAGTGGATTTTGGCCTTGAGATTCACTTCAGGATGCACCTGATTGTCCTCCAGCTGCAGGATGGTGCGGGTCGCCTGTTTCTCCAGTGAAAGGCCCTGTGCGGCCTTCAGAGCTTCCTTCAGTCGGGCAAAGGCCGGCGATTCTGGACGCTCTGTGGGCGACTGCGGTGGCTCTTCTGGTGCAGTGGCTTCAGGCGTGATGATGAAAGGACTTCGGCAGTTCGTGACGGACTGGAAGGCACTGTGACGGACGTTGGTGGACGCGACAAGGTCGCCACTCCCCTGTACTGCCAATATGCCTCGATCGCCTTCGTCTTGGATTGCTCGCTTTTCGGCGGCTTCTTCGTCCGCGTAGATACGTAGCAGGACCTGATTAGCACTCGCATTATTGTTGATACCTGGCTGGACGCTGTGCCAGGTTTGGTAGGACGGGATGGCCGCCGGGTTGACGCAAATCTCAGCGAGAGCCGCCAGCACCTGGTGCTTCACTGCCTTGGGCGATGGTCCCAGAATCGCCAGCAGCTTGGGGACGCCGTCAGCGTTGATAAAGGTGGTCTCGCTCTCGGAATCGCCTACTACGCAGGATCGCACGGCGTCAATGATGCCGATCAAGATATTTTCCTCCAGCACGGAGTGCGACGGATCGAATTCCAGGTGCCCCACCAGTGCGTGGACACCATTGGCGTGAAGAAATTGCTTGCGATTCGCCCCATTGTCGTTCCGACACATGTTGGCGCAAGCCAAGATTGCGTTCCGACGGATGGCGAAGGTGTGGCGAGATGGAGGCGCTTGGAAGATTTCCACCGCGGTCTCGACAGCCCCCAAGGTGCCAAGCTCCGCCTGACAGAAAGGAAGTGGCGGCGAGATCTGTACCATCAAGAACCAAGCGGCGGACAGCACGTCTTCGCTGCCCATGTTGAGTTGGAGGAACTCGAGCAGCTTGACGTGTCCTTCCAGTTCGTAGAAATGCTCGAGCACGAACGGCGTGACGTGGTTAAGAACGCTCAACGCCGTGGTCTGCAGTAGCTGGAGCTGCGGGACCGAGTACTTGTACGCTGATGCGCGGGGAGGTAGCGCGTTGATGTCTTGCTCTTGAGTGCCACCGCCGTAATTGGTGGTCGCGTATGACATCCACACGTCGAGGAACCGAAACTGCACGAGCTCGCTCAGGTTGGCATCGTGGCCGCAGGTGATCTCTGCCAACAGGAACCACAGCATCTGCTTGAACTCGAAGTCCTCGTCGCTGTTCGTTGCGTAGTGCTGGCTGCTGGCCGTGATCGCCGCTGCGGTAGCGGAGGATTGGCCCACTTGAGGGGCTCCCGATGCGTTTCCCATCGCCTTGGCATGCGAGAGCTCCGCAGCGGTCGCGTAGGACAACAAACAGGCCGTCAGTCCCGTGGAATAGAAGCAGTCGAGCGAGCGTCGTCGCTTGGAGAGCAGCTGCAGGATCATGAGGCACTCGTTGCGCAGCTCCTTGTCCTGCTGGCGGTAGCCGTGGGCGAGCAGCAGCTCCAGCACGTGCAGCAGCGCACGAAAGGTGAACTCGTTGCCCAAAAAGAAGGTGGCGTTGCGCAGCCGGAAGCGTTCCAGCAACTTTTTCCTTGATGAACACTTGGTTCTCGCCGCCATCTTTTCGTGACTGAGCTCCAGGACATTCCAGAGGATAAGGAGACACAGCGACAGCAGTTCATCCTGCGGGTCCGTGATGTTCTCGAGGATAAAGACGATGTAATGGAGTGCGCCAGTCACGACGAGCACTTCTGCGCAGCGTTGGTGGCTGGACAGTTCGTATAGCAGGTCGATGAGCGGGAAGAGCAACGTGGAGAGTCTCAGATGAGGGGGAATCGTGTTGCCAATCACTTGCCCGAGTTCTTCCTCCACGCCGCTGGCCGAGGCACCGGCCTCTTCGTTGTCTGGCTCAATAGCAGAAGCCGAGTCGTGTTGCTCAGTCACGGCTGACTCGGCGTCGGGTTGCTCGGATGTGGCTAAACTAGTCGGATTGCCATCTATGGGCGCAGTATGCGATTTATGGAGGGCTGCGTCATCTTCTCCGTTGCCATTGGATCTGCGGCGGATAGCGCTGGGGGCCGAGCTTGGTTTGGAGGCACGCACTGCCGCTGCGTTGCTGCTTGTTGCGAGTGTATCATCATGCTGCTGAATGACCCCGCCGCGATTGAGAGCATGAGGCGGCGCTGATGCAGGTTTCTTGGTCCGCGTCGATCCCCCTTCGTCTTGCTTGAAGCTGAGACTTTCGAGGGTTACAGCACAGGGTGCTGCTGACGGCTTCTCAAAGTCATCCTCGCCTGTGTTGGCCTCATGCTCTTCACCGTTGTGGTTGGTCTCGCGCTCTTCCGCGGTGCTCTGATCGGTTTGGTTTCCTGTCGGGTCTGGTACTTCGGTTGAAGGCTGCCATTCCTCTTGATCTTCCTGCTGCGGCTGCTCAATCTCTGCTTCGTCGTCGGGGAACAGATCGTGCATGACTGCCACAATGGCGTCGACCGTCCCCGTCTCTTCCATGAGGTTCTGACTGAACACGCGAGGTGTCAGCCGCAGATCGTCCACGTTGGTCTCGATGTTGCTGCTCCTCGTCTTGGACGACGTCCGAGCCAAACCTGTAGCGGCACAGTCGCTAGGTGAGTGAACCCTGGCGATTTCTGCTGGCTATACTGACGGCTGGTATGCACTTACATGCGCCAGTGGCGAACTGTCGGAGCGCCTCGGCCGCCGCGACTTGGACGTCGATGTCATCGAAGGACAGTAGCTCTCCTAGCGTCAGGAGCAAAGGATGCAGCAGCGTCGGGTTGGAGATCTCCTCGTTCGACTTGTGTCGTATGAACGGCTGTGACAGCAATCCAACAGCAGTCAGTCCGTCAAAGCGCTTCTGGGAGCGGAACGCTAGCCACGGAAGACGTTGTCTACTACCTTGAAGCACGTTGCAATAGCTGCGACCAGGTGCTCCGTGAACTGCGGGGCGCCATCAAGCACTTTGTCGCGCAGCAGAACAAGCAGGTCTCTCACCAGCGGCAGCTCTGCGACCTTCCAGCTACCTCAGCAGCGGTCCACAGCACCCATTAGTACCATTTAGCCAGTCACCAGCCACCTCAAACACGACGCCAAAGAGACAAAGTTCTACCCGAGTTCATTCTCATAGAGCACGTTCTTGGCGAGTGCCAAGTGCCGCGCGTGGTTGCTCTGCGTCTGCGGGTCGGCCACAGACGCGAAGAGCTTCTGGAATCCCTCCCAGGACGGCGCAGGCGCGGCCGTGCCAGCCCGCTGCGACGAAGACGACGAGACCAAAGGGCGGCGAGAGGTCATGACTGGCTGCCCAAGAATGAGCGCGTCCGTTCAAGATCCAAGAAGCCCCAATTGCGGTACTATTATGGGGGGGGTAGCTGAACGCCTTTGACCGAGGGCTTCTTTTGCTAAGCGCCTTGTGTCAGCACGTCGATTCAAGATCGCGGAAGGGCGCGGTGTCCTTGCTTCAACCACCGAGCGGGCGAAATGTGTCCCGTCGCTCGACTTGATTCTTGTATGGTCATTCGCACTTAATCGAGGTGACCTGCGTCACTCAACACCATTCACAAGCTGCAATTACTGGCCCTGATCATGGAGAGCGAGCTGCCAACGGCCAGACATCGCGCCGCGTCTTCTTCGCGTCGCCATCGGCGGCCCGCTTCCCCATGCGATCTCTCTTCCGGAGGAACCGTTGGCACGGGCGGTCGCAGGAAGACTAGACGAGGAGGACGAGGCGGCCGGTGGTCGCACCGCGACTCCACGCCCAGTCTTCCGCGTGACCCGCTGGCCACGCGGGTCGTCTCTGCGGAAGAGTTCCTGTTGGAGATGCAAGACGATACCGACAACAGCTCGAAGCCGATCCCGATTGTTCTGCGATGTCGTGAGACGGTCGAGCAGTATGAAGAGAACTTCGAGCGCTGGCTGGGACTGCGTTCTGAGAAAGTGCGAAGCGACCGGGATGAGGAACGTCGCTTGCGTCTCCGCTTTGCAGAATTGCGGGTGAGAGCGCACTCCGCCTCGGCTGATCCCCACACCTCGCGTGTGCGATCGCGTTCCCGACCGCGTTCGAGATCTCACGCGCATCCAGTGTCCGCCCTGGTTGCAAAGGAAACGTCGCCGCAGAGACATCGATCCGTTTCCCGAAGACGACGTTCCGTTTCTCGACCTGGCAATGCTGATAACGCCACGATAGACAGGCAGCCACCAAACGTGATGAGCTGCGATCGTAGTGAACTACTTGCGACGCGCGTCGTCTCTGTGGAGGAGTTTCTGCAGGCGGATCGAGGACGGGCGTCAGACAATTCCCCGCGACATGGCGAGCGATTGAGACCGATCCCTGTGCTACTTCGGTCAAACGAAACAGAAACAGAGTACAATCGGAACTTCGAGCGGTGGTTGGCTGGGAAGAACGAGACATTAGCAATGCTGCGGGCTGACCCACAAAGTGAGCGTCTCTTTCGCCACTGGTTTGCCGAGGCGAGAGCTCGGGACCGGAGAGGGATCTCTTCCGCACCCTATGGACGCTCTCCGTCACGTCCAAGCTCGTCTGCCCGGGCCCGCAAGCGAAGCGCAACGGATGGAGGGGAGCGACACCAGCCCTCCCAGAATGCACCAAGTGAGAAGCGACCGCGGAATGACACCGATCTGAAGACTAACCGACCGGCAGGTGAGTGTTGTCGCTCAAAGAACACGCATGGCGACCTTCTGGACGCCGATGCCTGCTGCTGCTGGTCCTGCGTTCGTAGTTGGGCGAAGACGATGTCAAGGCGGATGCTGCTGATGGAAGAGCGAGAAATGCAGACAACTCGGCTTATTAAACAGATCGAGGAAGAGACGAGGAGTCTGCGACACCAAGTTGCAGAGAGCGGAAGCCGTTATACAGCAGACGCTGATAGTGTGCAGTTGTCGGAGGCGCCAAGAGCCAAGGCAGATTCCTGCGCAAGTGGCTCGACAACAGACACCGAATCTGCCGAGAAGGACCCGCCTCGTTCCTTTTCATCTCCTACGGAGGAGGGACCCGATATGATTGATCTCACCGAGGATTCAAGGTCCCACGAACAAACCCTAGCGGAGATTCAGGATAGGGGCATCCAGTGTGGTGCTGCTGCTACGGGAGGGAGCCAAGCGGACACGGAAGCGACTGAACCCCTTGCGACTACAGCACCCGAACGAGATACTGCAGGCCCAACAAAGAAGCGCTTAACTACAGAGTACGTTCGTGTGCACAAGCAGATCGCTCTGAATGAAACGGCCATGGAGGACTCGCTCGCCTACGTGAAGGCCATGATGGAGGTCGACCAAGGCAGCGCGGCAGAACATCACGAGCAAATCATGGAGTTGTGCGTGTCGATCAACGAGGCGAAGACGAGACGTGAAAGTGCGCTGGCGGCTCTGATCGCACACGAATGGCTCGGCAGGAGGGAGGAACTTGAGCGTTTGGTCCGAACGGCGGCAACGGAGCAGTGTGACACGCGGCATGAGCTGTTTCTGTCGATCTGTTTGAAACTGGAGCGGAAGGAGGAGGGGATTCTGGCTCTGGAAGGCAAGTTGAAGAAGCGACTCCAGTGGATGAGAGCGGCGGACATCCCTAGCCACCTGCAGATCGAGGAGCTACGCGAGGTGTCTGTCCAACTGGCTGCAGAGCAAAGTATGCGCACGAATCTGAAGCGCCAGAAGCGAGAGGCATGCTTGGGCTTCTTGAAGACGAGCGAAGCCATTCACCAGGTGGTGGTGAAGATGCTAGTGGACGCTGAGAAGACCCAGGCGAGTAGCTGTTCAAGCACCCAAGCGGCTTGAGACGATCCGCTCTGCAGTCAGGTTGAAGTTTGAAGTTGCCATAAAACAAAAGTCCAATAGCCCAATCTGACAGGGTATACTAGATATCTAAAACCCACGTGTCATTTTGGGTTCTTCTACCGCCATCTCGCCGCCATGGCCTCCCGGCGCTGGCCGAGCGCCCCGGCGTTGTCTACGCCTCGCGGGCGGTCGCCGTCGCCGTCGCCTCGACCGCCGGTCTCCTTGCCGCCGCGCGCGCGCACCTATCGCTCCGAGACCGGCTCGACACCACGATCCTCCTCCGCGTCTCGCGGTCGCGCCGTGCTTCTGGCCAAGCGCGTGACGACCGTTGACGCGTTCCGGCGGGAGATGGAGGAGCGCTGGAGAGGAGGCTCGACGTCCGCGGACAAGGCGATCCCCGTGGCGCTGTATCCGGGCGAGAGTGTCGGACAGTACTCATACAAGTTCGAGCGCTGGCTGGCCGGGAAAGACGTGCCGTTGGCGTCCTTGGCCCAAGACCCCAACAAAGAGCGCTCCTTGTGGCACACGTTCGCCCACCATCGCGTGGGCAGAAACAGCACCTCAGCACCGTGGAATTTAAAGCGCAGAGCGGAGGGCGAAGCGGAGCAGCTTGAGAGCAAGCGGCCGCGATATGGAGCTGCCTTGACAGCAGCGAGCGACGTCGCTGATTCGCCTCGGCATCGTGATAAATCGGTAGGAACTGAAGCGTCGGAGCGAACGGCAGGCGACTGCGATGATGCCCAGCATTTGAGAGACGACTCGATGCCTCCACGCAGTTCGTGGCATCCGTCTTTGCCTCAGCAAGCGTCGACGTCGCCCCGCAGTGACGGAATTTTCTCGTCATCGCGACACCAGCGATCCGTGTCTCCACCTGCTCGCTTTGCGCTTGGTGAGGCGTATCCTGCGCCGAGACTTAAAAGTCGCACCGAGTTGCTGGCCAGAAGAGTGCTTTCTGTGAAGGAATATGTGCAGGAGAAGGAAGAGCACAAACGCAATCCCCCTCTACGCGTGCCAGGACAGAGGGCAACAAAGATCCCAGTGCCGCTATGGCCTGGTGAGACGCGGGAAGAGTACGAGTCCAAGTTTCGTCGCTGGCTCGCTCAGCACCACGTGCTGCTGGGCTCACTGCGCTCCCAGCCAGTGAAGGAACGTGGATATCGGCACCAATTCGCGCACACAAGAATCGTCGCGAGCAAAACCATGCATCACGAGGGAACGAGGGAGGAGGAGTTTCTTTCTCGAGCCCACACGCACTCGAGTTTCCCCCATTCACACCCAGAGACGCGTGCACAGGTGGAAGAGGAAAGGCATGCGCCGTCCTGCGCCATGTTTCACAGAGAAGAAGAGCGACATTTGGACGCTGGGGCTGATCTCGCTATTCACGCGGAGGAACAGAGTGACCTCCTGCCTCGCGACCAACAGTCCCAGATGCAGTTGTCGAGAGAAGCGTCATCGTCTCCCCCACTGTCGGTAGCATCATCTGCACAAGCAGAGCGAGCGGATGCTGCAGCACAAACGGCGGCAACAGGGACCTCGCCGCGCAGTGACTGGTCCTCCTCTTCCTCTCAAGTTGGTTTGCCTACGTCACTCCCTGCCAGGTTAGCTCAACGAGAGACCACGGCTGCATACCGCTCGAACAAGCCAGCTTCACTTCTCGCCCAACGAGTGCTATCTATGGAGGAATTTCGGCTGGAGATCGAAGAGCGTAGATTGAATCCGGGGGCCAAGAAAACTAGGGTAGGGCCTCCTGGCCCGGCAAAGATCCCGGTGCCGCTTTGGCGTGGCGAGCTGCTGAAAGATTATGAGAAGAAATTCTATCGCTGGCTGGTCTCGCGAGTTACAGCACGAGAAGAAATTGATGCGGACCCGGAGAAGGAGCGCTTTTATCGACACGAATTTGCTTACAAGCGAGCAATGATGAAAACAGTGGGTTACTCTGGTGGAGATGAGTACACTTCGTCGACACTGACGACACGGGCACGCTCACGGTCGCCAGCTCGGACTTTGGAGAATGGAGATGATGGAGATGATGGAGATGACCGCCTGCATGACTCCTCCTGCGCGCTTTCTCGAGCAGCGCGGTCTCGCCTCCAGCAACGTGAAAGCGACCAGATCGCCGAGGGCACTGAGGTCTCGTCGCAGCCACCAAACCCCGAAGGGGAGCTGCGAACTCGTCCTTCGAGATCCTCGACGACGTCTTCTACGTTGGACACACAAGAGACATCTCCAGTATCAAGTGAGCAGTGCAACATTGATATTGGAAGGGATCATCCTGCTCCCACTGCCGGGGCCCTTTCATCTTGCACCCCCAAGGAGGGGCACGACTGCGATCTTCAGATTGACAGCTTAACCTTCCCGGAACGTTTGCCCAGCTGGGCTGTGAAGTTGATCAACCGCGTGCAGCAGCTTGAACACCAAATGGCAAGTCTACAAGGCCAAATTGCTAGCGGCAATGCTGTTACTAATCAGCTCTCTTCTCCGGTTAAGCCAGCGGATGGACTGTTTTCGAGACGAGACTGTGCTGCGGAGGATAGAGGTGGGTTTTTTCATGCCCCGACCTACACTATACGGTTGCCTGAGGAAGAACAATGCGACAAGATGGAGAAGGCCAGCTGTGAAGAAGCCCAAAAGATGTCGCCTTCTCATGCAGAGCATGCCGAGAAACGCCGTGAAGAGGCTTCCCTGAAAGACGAGCAAGGGAAGATCAATAGTGGAAAACTGTTGGCTAGCAACGACGACATCCAGCGCCAGGCAGTCGTCAACCTCGCGAACGCTGTGCGTTTGCGAGTGGGGGGCGATCCAGAAGCACGGCGTTTGACTGAGACGTACAACCACTTGAATGGCCAGATTGGGATGAACGAGACGGCGATCGATGACGCTCTGGCCTATGTGAAAGCCATCAAGGACGTGGACGCGGCGAGAGCGCTGGAGCATCACAATCAGATTATGGAGCTGTGCGTCTCGATCAACAAAGAGAAGGAGAAACGCGACGCTGCGTTGGTTTCGTTGATCGCCCACAGCTGGGCAGGAAGGCATGATGAACTGATGGAGATTCTGCTTGGAGAGAAGTCAAAGCTGGGCAAAGGAGGCACACTGCACGAGAAATGTGCGACCATTTCTGCTCGGATTGAAACGAAGGACAACGAGCTTGAAACGTTGGAGATCCAGTTGAACGGCTGCCTGCAGGCGCTGAACGCGACGCCAGCTTCTTTTGCAGAGGAGGACGACCGCACTCCTCAAGTCGAAGCTTTGCAAGGGATTTCGAGCAAGTTGACTGCCGAGCAAGCAGCGAAGGACCTTCTGGAGAACGAGCGGCAGGTGGTGTACATGAGCTTCTTGAAGTCGAGCGACGAGATTCGGAAGCTGCTCAAGGATCGGATATGCGACGACGAAACACGCAGCGTGTGCTAGTGAGCAAGTCTGTGTTTGCTGATGGCTGGCGCGCTCTATGAGCAATCGAGGCACTCGCAAGAGCTGGGGGATTTCGAATCAACCCAAGAACACTGATCGAGAGAGAGAGCGGAGCTTATACTGTATGAGTGCGACTGGATTATGACGAGTATTGTACGATAAGATGCATAATTGGTTGCGTGGTGGCTCGTACCGAGTGAGAAACTGCTGATGGCCACAGCAGTTCGAGTGTGTGTGCTTAGGTTGAGCGCAATTACACGAGGAAGAAGTGATTGGAATGGGCAGTCTGACTGTTCTACGGTTTTTTCTTCAATGCCGTGGCAACAGCTTATTGCTTGAGCGAGAACGCTTTTCGTCTTGGCTGTAAAAAAGCAGTGCACCAGAATTTTCTAATTAGCGAATGTCTCGGAAAACTGATATTGTCTGCACAACCTAATAAAGATGTTTGTCTCAAAGTGATTGCGCGCGTTTTTGCTTACCCGTCTGCATTTTCTGCTGTCATCATTCCGACACAACCCCACAACGTTTTTGGCCATCAGATCAAAAACACAATTTCTACGAAAGCGGAGCGGTCGTGTCGACGACATGGAGCTTGTGAAGGAGGAGCCGGCGGAGGTGGAGCTTGCGCCCGCCGACGGCCGTGCGAAGGCGTGCGCCATATGCGACCAGACGTTCCTAACGGACGACGCGCTTCGGCTGCACGAGAGCAGTGCGCACTCGAGCGCCCAGCCGCCGCCGCCTGATGCGCCTGAACCGGCGCGTGCTGAAGACGAGAAATCCGACGATTCGAGCGACCAGAAGCCTTCCAAGACCTGCCCCAAGTGCGGGAAGACGTTCGCGACCTCGACCAACCTGCGCACGCACCTGTCGAACGTGTCCCCCTGCGTCCAATCGGGGGATCCCGCGCCTCCGCAAGAGCTGCAGATGGGCGGGAAAACGTGTCCCAAGTGCGGGAAGAAGTTCGCGAGCAGCCAGGGCCTGCGAGGCCACTTGAACCGCGTGAACCCGTGCGATGGAGAGAGGAAGGTGCCTCGCGTCGTGTTAACTAAAGACCAAGCGGCCAAGAGGAGGTGCGACAAGTGCGGCAAGACGTTCGCGAGCGCTCAAAGTCTGCGCTTCCATATTAATCGTGTGAAACCCTGCGACCAGGAGAAGGTCGTGTCGGCGACGGATGCTGGGCAAAAAGAGGAAGAGCGGAAGGCACGGGCGAGATTCCATGCTCGGAAGACGTATCTGAAGCGTCTGGGCCGGCTGGACGAGCTGGGAGAGTTTCAATCGGTCATTCATCCCACGACAGGTGGGGTCATACAGGCGAAACTGTTATCGAAAGACCGGGAGCGCAAAAGAAGCACCGCAGATGAGGATTCGCCCGCCGGTAGTGCGACAAAGCGACCACGCAGTGAGGAAAACGGACTTGTCGATGATATTCCCATGCAATCGATGCCGGACGAAGCAAAACACGAACCGCCAGTGCCGCAACAAGGTGCTGACACTGCTCCTCCTACCCATGGACGTTTCGTGCGTCGGCCATATAGAGGGCACGGTGGAGATCTTCTAGCTGGCGGATGTAGCTGCCCCCCGTGTGTTCGTCGATGGGCTCGGAAACTGATGGCTCGCATGCAGCAGCTCGAGGATGAAGTGGTCACATTGCGACGCCAGGCTGCCAATGGAGGTGGTCGGGACGGAGCCAAGGCACTCACTGCTTCCCCCGTTCACAATATCGCTGCAACCCAGCCACCACCATTGGCACAACAGGTGGCCTCCAACGCAGAAAGAGTTGAAGCACAGTCGAGCTCCTTGCAGACGGGTCGCTCGTTTCCAACGAAATACAAACCCGAGGGAGTAGTTGAAGATGCTGCTGCTCTTTCGCCTGCGGCCTCTCTGGATGCGAAACAAGATCAAAATCTCGGACAGAAGGACAATGTCGACGCCACCACAAGTGTATCGTCGCCACCGCTGCGTGGTGAAGCACTGTCCGACACTACGAAACCCGACCCAGATTCAGCTACAACTATCGACAATGGCCAGGATCAAGAGGCTTCCGGTACCCAATCGATGAGCGATGTGAAAAAGGACCTGACGGATGCCTATGACCACTTGAACGCCCAAATCCTGTTGAACGAGAGAGCAGTGGAGGACTCGATTTCGCATGTGCGGCTCCTGATGGACGCTGACAAAGCGGCTGCTGTGGAGTTTCAAAGTCAAATCGACGAGTTGCAGGTGTCCATTAACGTCGAAAAGGGCAAGCGTGACGTCGCAGTGGCTGCGCTCGTCGCTCACGAGTGGCGAACCAGACATGACGAGTTCGAGGCTCTGGTCGGACCGGTGGCGGCGAGGAGTATGCCGGGTGCGATGCAGACGTTTCATGAGAAGTGCGCGGAGATCGCGACACAGATGGCGCAGAAGGATCAGTTGCTTGCCGAGTTGGCCCAGACGATTGAAGCTGTGCGTGGAGCGACGTCTCCTGTTGGGAACCACGGCGGTCGACGCTCGAGGTATGAGGAGCTGGGCGGGTTGTCAAGCAAGATTTTTGCCGAACAGGCTGCGAAAGAGGTGCTCGACCGCGAACGCGAAGAGGTTTTCATGTGTCTGGTGAAGTCCAGCCGGCAGATTTGGTCGCTGGTCAGATCGAAGCTAGCCGAAATGTGAAACACCTCATCATAACGTATGTGATCAAATAGAACGTACTATCAACATACAGGTGCAGCACTACGTGCTTCCTTTCGAGAGAGACGTACACGTATCAATATTGACCATTTACGTTAAATTAATGATTGCTCCTCTCTTCTACCCTCGTTCCGTGATTCTCTAAAGAAACGGATAAAGGGAAACGGAAACGCCATGATTGCGATCGAGGAGGAGCCGTCAGCTGTCGATGTCAAGAGCAGCGCGGAGGACGCGAAGACGAAGTCGCGCACGTGCGTCAAGTGCGGGACGACGTTCGCCACGGCGAAGGTGCTCAAGAAGCACCTGAACAGCTCGCCTCCGTGCGACCAGCAGCAGCCAGTCGAAGCCGAAGGAGGCAACCAGAAGAAAGGGAAGAAGAAGAAGGTGCCGCTGACGACAACGTGCTCCAAGTGTGGAGTCACGTTCATGAGTCGTCTGGGACTCCGCGTGCATCTGAGTCGAGTCACTCCGTGCGACCAACAGCAGCAGGACTCGGATGCGAAGCCTGCTCGTGCGTCGCACTCAAAGACTTGTCCCAAGTGCCAGAAGACGTTCACGACGACCCAAGGGCTTCGTCTCCATCTTCATCGCGTGGTTCCGTGTGAAAATGAGAAACCCGCTGTTGCCCGCCTGGAGGGGAAAAGCGAAGAGCAACTGAAGGCACTGACTTGTCCCAAGTGCGGGAAGATCCTGACCACTCGACAAGCCTTAAAGGGACACCTGAAGAAGAGGAAGCCGTGCGACCACCCAGAACGACCACCACCCTCGCCATCAAAAGAGTTGTATCTGAAGAAACAGAAGTGTGCCAAACCAGCACAACCCAAAGGTCACGACGAGCACTATAACCGTGTAGCTCACCTGCAAGGGGTGCAAAAGGACTCTGGGCTACTTTCCGAGGAAGAGAACGAGGATGCGGCGACGTCAACTGTTGTGACGTCATCTCATCAAAGTCAGAAGCGAAGTGGTGAGGATGGAAGCACGGAACTCATGGCTATTAGGGAGAACAAACGATTGTGCAGCGACATTCCTCCCGCATCTGAGTTGCCAGTGCAGCATTCGCAACTTCAGCTGGAGCATCCCAAGATCGCGTCGACGATCTTTTACTCAGATGTCATGAGTGATGATGCTCATGTTAATGTGGCTACTCGTCCTGCACCAGTATGCAGCTCGACCGGAGAACATGGCGGCGATCTTCTGACTGGTGGCTGCTGCTGCTCAATGTGTGTGCGCACTTGGGCGAGTGCGTTATTAGGACGCATACAGCAACTCACAGGTGAGGTGGTGATGCTGCGAGGCCAAGTCACCAATGACCGTGACCAACACACTGCAACGGTTATTGATGGCACTGCTAGTGATGATCGCTTCACACAATCGGCCACCTTAGCAGCGACAAATCCAGTGCATGATTCAACGCCAATGATGATGCCGACTCGCTTTACTTCATCGAAAGCGAACGATGCGCTGACAATGATGGATGCTGTCGATAGCAGCTCAGCATTTGGTATGGCGGTGAAGTACTCAGCAGTGGAAGCTCATGGCGATACAACCGAAGATGTTTCAAGCAACAACGCTGCGGGGATGCCGTCGTCAGTACTGCATGCAAGGGACCAGTCCAGTCCGATCAGTCTATTGGCGGGTCATTCCTCAAATGCCTGGGCACGCGACAATCGGAGCAGCAGCAACAATGAGGCGGATTGTGAACAGGCGTGGTCTGCTGATAATCAATCTGCGGCGGGCCGGTCCTATCACGAGACGATTGCTGATTCGCAAGGGACTGTAATTTTGGCACGAAGACGCCTCATCGATGACTACAACCATTTGAATGGCCAGGTATTGCTGAACGAGAAGACAGCGAGGGACTCGCTCGCTCATGCGAAGGTGATGATGGCATTCGACACGGCCGGCGCTACAAAGTTTCACCGTCAAATCGACGAGCTTCACGCTTTGATTGAAGACCAAAAACACCAGCGTAACGCTGCAGTGGCAGCTCTCATTGCGCATGATTGGTCCGGAAGGCAGGGCGATTTGGAAAGCTTTACTGGCACACTTACACGAGTGATCAAGCCAAGAATGGAACAGTCGATCCACGAGAGGTGCTCTGGCATCGTGTCAGAATTGGCAAAGAGGGAGCAAACGCTGGCACAATTGAGCAAGCGGATTGAGCTGTTGAGTGAAGCGTCCCCAAGTGCCGTGACTATTAGCAGTCATGCTCGATACGAAGAGCTGGGTGGGCTGTCAAGCAAAGTGGCTACGGAACTGGATGCGAAGGATCGTCTCGAGCAAGAGCGGCGGGAGGCTTTGGTGTTCCTATCGAAGCACCACCACGGGATTCGCACTTCCCTCAAGGCAAGAGTATTGCAAAATGGCCAGCGTCCTACGGAAACGGATTAGCACTTATTAAAGCAGTTTTGGAAGAGGCCGAAGTGACGCCAAACATGTAGGAGTGTCCGTCATTTTTACGGGTGCTTCGTGTCTATCAAACGGCATTCATCACAGAGCTGTGTGATCGGTCAAACCAAGGCTTTCTTCCACGCCAAACGACACATCGTAGGAGTAGAGTAACGCACCAACCGGCGTAATCGCGAGCAGATTGACCCGTCCACACAAAGTTGCGGATATACCCTCACACTGTGAGGCTCACAGTACAAATTGCGGTGGTGTGGACCATCGTAGTGGCCCTTTTGTATGTGTAAACCATTTCCAAATCCTTTCAAGATCTCGTGCCCCGTGCCTGTTTCAGCAAATTCGGTCGCGTCTCCCATCCAAAGATTGCCAAATGCGTAATGCCAGCGGCTTTCAAACCAACATGCATCCGGTGGTTCCTGAACTGTCGCTCTCCTGGTAAAGCTCGTTTGATCTCGGGATGGCGTCTCTCACTTGTCAAGTTGCCTCGCAAGATCCAATACGCCTCGACCACCGCCCCATCCAGCCTTCAACTCTACACGATGGTTTCGTTCGTCGCTTTCACTACCCTTGCGCTTTCAACCGTCGCTGCTGGCTCCTTCAACGTCGCCCAGGTCGCAGAGATCACCATCGACTCCCTTGTGGTTGGCGAGTACTATCGCCCCACGAGCAACGAAGTGACCGGGAACGCTGATTCCACATTCGACGCCCCGTTCCGCCGAGCGCCGTGTCCGGGACTCAACGCGCTCGCCAACCACGGCCACATCCCACGCGACGGCAAGAACATCACGCACGAGGGGCTGGGCGAAGCCCTCATCGCCGTGTACAACCTCGACAGCAATCTCACACAGACGCTACTGAACCAGGTGCCCAGCACGTTCTCGCTCGACTATATTTCGAGGCACAACGTGATTGAACACGACGCGTCGCTTGTGCACTCTGACGAATACTTTGGCGGAGACCCGATGAGCATCAACGCGACGCTTGTGGAGGACTTGCTGAGCCGCTCGCTGGACGGCAAGACACTGGGTGTGACTGAAGTCGGGGAGGCTCGCAAGGATCGTCTGGCGATGTGTCAAGCCTTCAACCCTGAGTGCGTTTTCAATTCCACCCAGGTGACCCTCGCATATATCGAGGCGGCTGTGTTCATCATTGGCTTCGGCGGCAACGTGAACGACTCGGTGAGCGTGGAAACTGCGCGCTCGTTCGTTTCGGAGGAGCGCATCCCGGACGACTTTGTGGCGTCGGCGACCCCCATTTCGCTGGACGAGGCGCGAGTGATGATCGCGAAGCTTTTGGCTGTTGCTTCGTCCTAACGTGACGGATCGAATTATCAGCGGAGAAGGTCGTGAGGAATGAGCTAGTTTGAGCCTCTCGAGCTATCTGGAATACATATAAGCTCAGAGATCCCGTGCCGTTTTGAGTCGACGTTGCTGTTGCCATCACATCGGCGCTGTCGTTGAGGACAGTGTCCTTGACGTTGCGTGGCAGACAGTTAAACTGTTGCTGCCCAGCGTATAATACTAATTGTGGTCGGGATTGGTGAAACGCGAATTGGCACCGACGATAGTCTGCTCGCTAATCATACCCCTGCTGTGTTTATGGGAAACTAGCGCTGGCGGTTTTGCTTCGTAGTGCCAATGCGAATGGTGCACGAGAGAAGAATCGCTCCTGTGTGTGTGTCAAGACGAGATAACTGCGATAGGCTTAGGAAAGCACTTCAATGAGCTACCATCGTCCCGTTACTACTCAACATCTTGCGTTGGAGCGCTGTGGCTGGCAAAAGATCCCCAGGCGACGGGCCGACCACATCCAGACAGGGGGCCAAACAGCAGCAAACAGCAAGGCAAACATGTCGAAATCGATGGGACTGAACGTGGCCGGCGGGCTGTCGTCGCTGCTGAAGGACGGCCACAAGCACTTCGAGGGCGTGGACGAGGCCGTGGCCAAGAACATCGACGCCGTGAAGCAGCTGGCGGCCATCACGCGGTCGTCGCTGGGCCCCAACGGCATGAACAAGCTGGTGATCAACCACCTGGAGAAGATCTT